>CM074995.1:1113380-1157898 GCA_037576825.1 Pangasius krempfi
GTCATAATACAAATAAGACTTCAGCAAATTATTAGAATATGAAGATTTCTCTATCACAGGCCACGCCCCCTTTATTAGGCCTCAGGGACACAGAGGCCACGCCTCCTTTACTGGGACTGATGTGTAAAAAGGCTACGCCTCCTTTATTAGAAAGGACAGGTACAGACAGACCACGCCTCCTTTATTAGAAAGGACAGGTACAGACAGGCCACGCCTTCTTTATTAGAAATGACAGGTACAGAGAGGCCACGCCTTCTTTATTAGAAAGGACAGGTACAGACAGGCCACGCCTTCTTTATTAGAAATGACAGGTACAGAGAGGCCACGCCTCCTTTATTAGAAATGACAGGTACAGAGAGGCCACGCCTTCTTTATTAGAAAGGACAGGTACAGACAGGCCACGCCTTCTTTATTAGAAAGGACAGGTACAGACAGGCCACGCCTTCTTTATTAGAAATGACAGGTACAGACAGGCCACGCCTTCTTTATTAGAAAGGACAGGTACAGACAGGCCACACCTCCTTCACTGTGATTGAAAGACAGAGACCACGCCTCCTTCACTGTGATTGGATTGGGTAGTTATGGGGTGTAGTTGTGTGTGTGTGTGTGTGTGTGTGTGTGATGTTTATGTTCTCACCCTTTGGGGTCCAGGAGGTCTCTCACTTTCTCGTTGTAGATCTCCATGTAGGAAACTTCCACTTTAAAGGTGTGTGAGTCGCTCTGCTCACGGCCGACTCTTTCGAACAGCGAGCAGCAGAGACGTGGGATTAAACCGGGCTGATCAACACTCCCCATCATGGAGTACGACTTCCCCGAGCCTGGGGGAACACACACACACACACACACACACACACACACACACACAGAGTAGACTGAAGGACAGTCCATTTGTAAGAATAAAGATGTTGACTGTGGTGACACAAGGAGTGTTGCTCTAAAAAAGACAGGAAATGGGACCGCCAAAAACCTGTCTCTTGTGTGTGTGTGTGTGTGTGTGTGTGTGTGTGTTGGAGGCCTAAGTGATTCAGCAGAACGATGAGAAACACAGCAGCTTCCTGTTCATCTACCTGCTGCTCCAACGAGACCAACAGCTGTCTCACCCTCCTGTAGTGCGCACAACTTAGCAAACTAAGTCTGTCTCTCTCTACATCTGTCCACAGCGTGAGACATGTACATTGCATGTAGAGAGAGACAGATACATAGAGTCAGGCAGATTGAGAGAGCGAGAGACAGGCAGGCAGGTAGAGAGACAGAAAGTGAGATACAGACAGATAGACAGATAGAGAGAGACACACAGAGAGAGAGAGAGAGAGAGAGAGACAGTCACAGACAGAGAGAAACAGACAGACAGAGAAAGCGAGACACACAGTGAGAGACAGACAGACAAAGAGGCAGAAAGTTGGAGGCAGACAGAGAAAGAGAGACAGACAGACAGACAGAGAAAGAGAGAGAGACAGACAGACAGAGAAAAAGAGAGAGACAGACAGAGAAAAAGAGAGACAGACAGAGAAAGAGAGAGAGACAGAGAGAGAGACAGACAGGCAGACAGACAGAGAGAGAGAGAGAGAGAGACAGACAAAGAGGCAGAAAGTTGGAGGAAGACAGAAAAAGAGAGAGACAGACAGACAGACAGCGAGACAGAGAAAGAAAGAGAGACAGACAGACAGAGAAAGAAAGAAACAGACAGACAGACAGATAATTCACCTGTTTGTCCGTAGGCGAATATGCAGGCGTTGTATCCCTGAAAGGCGTTCTCCAGGATCCCCTCACCCAAACACCTGAAGACCACCTCCTGACCTACACACACACACACACACACACACACACACACACACACACACAGGAGAGAGATACCGTAACTGTAATGCTGTGCAACCTCAGTGTAGGTGACCGTGTGAGCGGAGAACCACCAGAGCCACCGCAGAGGAACGTTCTCCTGCCACTGATTAAGTGATTAGCGCGCTAATCTGGTGTACACAGCTGTAATGGGGAAGCCATTAGCGTCGCTGTCGTTTCTGCGCTAACACACAATAACTACGGTTTGTCCAAAGCGCCAATTTAGAGCTTAGCGCAGAACTACGTTTAAACCCCATACTCCAGATAATTACGAGCTGAGTGAGACTTCGCCTCCCACACTGCTGAGAAAGTGCCGTGTATGTGTGTGTGTGTGTGTGTGTGTGTGAGTGTGTGTGTGAGTGTGTGACTCACCTGCATATTTCGGGATGTTGGACTCATCCATGGACCAGAAACAGTGGTCGAAGGCAAACACCTGCAGGAACAGAAAGGGAGTGTGAGTTTAACGGGCTTGCTCGGGCACGTGTAGCGTAACGTTCCGCTAACACTGACCTAACACGGCGCTAACACACCTGAGGGACTCGCACACAATGAGAGGTTTAGTGTATAATGTGATCACGCACACTGTGAACTCTGTGTGAACTATATATATATATATATATATATGTATATATATATCTATATATATATCTCACTACTCCTAATTAAGTATGCGCATATTTACTAACATTACTAACAAGAAAATCTTAGCGAGCTAGGTGAGGTGAAATGCGGTGTGATGCGACTTAATCACTCGCTGAACAAACTGATCAAAACCCCGCCCACTTGTTTCCTATCGGCTCACAAAATCATGACTCATAATTTAAAAGTACCTGGAAGCAAAAGCGTTGTTCACGTCCCACGTCCTTTCCCCTTCAGTGACTCGGGTTTTCGCATTTGGTCCTATCTAACTGTCTCCCATATTGCCGTAGCAACGTGTCAAAAATCGCAAATGCTACAGTCTCTGTTTCCAAATCATTAAATTCCCTGAGCTTTTTTTTTTTTACGAAAAAAACCAAACAAACAACAACTCATTGTCCAAAATATCTATATCAAAAGCACAATCGTTGCCAGTGACATGTTTTCAGACACGCACCTGCATCAACCAATAGAAAACACCCTGGGGCGGGGCTTAACTTATTCACGCTGATGTTGATGTTAGCTCATATTTATCTAGATAAATGCTGTAAAATCCAGCACTACAAATCAACGCGAAGTCAATCACAGCAAACCTGGACTCGGTTCACGCACACTTTAGCATAAGGAGGCCATTTTGAGGCTAATCTGATAACAGCACTACAGCTAGCGAGGATAAAATGCTAAAACAACTGCTAGCTAAAGCGAAGCACTATTGTATGCTGTAGGTTATAGAAATTACGCTGTCGAAAAATTGAGAAATGATATTTAAAAATATTCCTGATAGCTGAGGAGAACAATGTGCTTAAGTCTCCATAAAATGGCTTCTTCTTCTTCTTCTTCTTCTTCTTCTTCTTTTTAAACAGGAAGTCAGACTGACGTAGTGTTTAAGTGCTTGACTGACTTACGCAACGGCCAATAGCGTTTGAGATACGCCATTCCACATCCCCGTCCAAGCGAAACAAACCTGATAGTAGCTTAATGAGCTAGCCAATGGACTAACGGACCAGTACAAGCAGCTCTGAAACAACCATTTTGATTTTTAAAGGGAACGTTAAGGCGAGTGTGTGCTGATTTAAAAAGCTGAGGCCATTATTTGTTAGCTACATTAGCCTCGAGGCAAACTGCGGCGCTGTGGTTAAAAAAAAAAAAAAAACACACTGTGTACATTATTGTGTACTTTTTATTTTTGGTGAACTGCTCCTTTAAGCAGGTCTGAGGTAAAGTAAACCGTGTCTGATGAAGCTTTTGTGATGGCACCGTTAATGAACAGCATAAATCTGTTAAAGGCCAGATAAAATTCCCGCTTTAGTGACGTTTGTTTCCACGGTAACGTGCTGCCACGAGTCACCCATCCCCCGAGGCACCCAACCCCCGAACTGTTTAAAGGTTACACTCAGATTTTTACCTCAGAATGCTAAAGTTGCTAATCCTGAATGAACGTTTATTACAGGTTTATTATGCTAACTTATCAGTACTAGCTTAGCATTCTGGGTAGTTTTTTTTTTAAATTTTATTCTTTTATCCAGTTTTATTAAAAAAAAAGTGACCTACAGAGTGAATTCCCTCTTTAATATCTTTAAATAACTTTATTTTTACTTTTCCCTCTGTCAAATTTCACATCAATCATTTATCTGTTTTTTTCCTGTGTTTATATATTACGGACGGACAGAGAGACAGACAGACAAATGGATGGATAGATGGATGAACAGATGGGACAAATCAAAGGACAAACAGATAGATAGATGGATAGATAGATAAAAAATAAAGATAAATATTAATTAAGTAGTTAATTTAAGTGTCTCATATTCCAGAGAATACGGTACTCCTGATACGGGCCAAATTTTGTGCCTCGTCTCTAAATGAGGAGGCACCAGTGTGTGTGTGTGTGTGTGTGTGTGTGTGTGTGTGTGTGTGTGCGCGTGTGTGCGTGTGTGTGTGTGTGTGTGTGTTAGGGGCGCATTCAAACAATGCAGCTTTGAACACACACACTGGTCCACTGTCTCTGCTCATCCTCTCACACATTGTGGCCTTTGTGGGCGTTTCATGAGATCTCCAAGCTCCGACACACACACACACACACACACACACACACACACACACACACACACACACCCTGCCCTGTCTCTGCAACAGGAAGCGACAGGAAGAGAAACACTGTTTCCAAAAATATATTTTCTTTTCCAGGAGCGATGCGACGCCCAACGTTCAGAGCAGCTGCTTTAGTCAACGCCAATAAATCCTGACATATTATTACTGAAACACAACGCGACAATCACAATCAAATCCCAGACCAGTGACGCTACGTTCACGCCAGCAAGCGACAGGAGAGCGTTAATTTTCCACCTACGTGCGTGACATGGTGCTGCGATTTCGGCGACGCCCACAAGCGACATCTGAGTTGAGCTTCTATCTCGAACGATATCTCGGACCGACGTGGTCCGACGTTTTTTCAGTTCCCCCGCTCACAACTTTAGTTCCTGCGTGCAATTAGTTCCCGCAAAATGAAAAAAAAACTTATTGCTTCTCGTTAAATGTGCATAGAGATGTTACGAAGGGAAGAAAAAGACTTGGAAGGAAGTGCCAGAGATGGTCGGTGCCTCTGGTGAGTGTACGTAGCTAGTACAGTTTTTTGCTAATCTTAGGTCGTAACATGTAAATCAGCAAATTTTATTTAGTTTATGTTTAACATGTTAGCTTTAGAAGCTGTATATAGCTCCTGAACTAGAAAGAAATGCTAGACAGGCCACGCCCACAAGCGACAAAATACAAGTGACATGAATGTAGGGTCAGAGTGTCAGACATGTCAACGTCGACAGCCAATGAAAATTGTGAGTAAATACAGGAAGTAGATAAAGAAAGACAGATTTATTTGATGAAGGACAAACGATGTAGCAGTAGTATGACATGAATTAAAAAAAAAAAAACAATCGGTAGTTGTTACGGTAGTTTTTAATCCAGGTTCCTAACTGCATATCGTTCTGAGCTACTGGACAAAGATGTAAATTCCAGGTCGAATTAGGTTCAGGTTTTGCTCACGGAATATATTCGCGCTGGAATTCTGCCAGTCGTTTGCGTATCGTGTTTATGTTTTTGCGACTGCAGTAAATCCGTCTCAGCGTGTGTCGGAAAAAAACTCAACTAAACTTTAGCAAATCAGTGGATGGCTTCACAAACGGAAAGACTGAGAAAGACGAAGGTCTTGCTGTGACGCAGGGCGGCGTAACACACTCGGAGGAAAACGCTATCTACCCTCTTCCGCATACATGAGCTCACAGACGCCTGTGATTGGCTAGTGTCACTATGATTGACAGGGCAGCGCGCGTATGCCCCTCCCACCCAGAGAACACAGAGAATTAAGACTCTCAGCTACGAACGGCTCTGGCAACGTCCACCAGTCAACAAAGCGCTAGTGTTAACAAAGTGTGCGATGCCTAGCCTTCTAATAATTTGTAATATTTCTCAAATGTGTCAAAATCTGAAATGTCCTTCTTACCTTGGATTGTTTCCTGCAGGTCCGGAGGTCACCGAGGTCATCATTCAGTCAGGAGACAAAAAAGAAAGAAAGAAAAAAAAAAAAAGTTAATCAGATTCAAAGTCTTTCATTCACGGAGTCATTCCTCCGCACTGAGTCAGCGTCTCAAGGCCTCTGAATCGCCGGCGCTTTCTTATGACTCGTCCGATCGGGACGCTTACGTCATTTCACAGGTGTTCCGAGACTGATACGAGCTCGTACACCTCGCGAAACACCGCAATAAACAGTGTGTTCACTGCTTTGGTGTGTGTGTGTGTATGTGTGTGTGTGTGTGTGAATTACCGTACAGCCTGCAGCAAGGGGTAGATTAGCGTCACTACTCCACGATAAAACCCCCCGTTACCCCCATATTCCCACCGGACACAACGTCGCAACATCACGTAAACACACCGAGTGCATCTCAACCGCTTCTTAAAATAGTTTAATCATCAAATCCAGCATTCGATTATACATCAAGAGTTTAATTTTTAATAATGAATAGAATTAGCGTAGTTTGAGAGCTAGCTACATTGGTAGGTTGTTGCGTATTCCATACAATTTTATTTATATATTTAGTTGTTTATTTATTCTTGTAGTTGTGCTTTATTTATTTATTTATTTATTTATTTATTGTTAGTTTCTTTGTTTGTGTGTTTCATTTATGTACTGATTTATTTATTTGTGTTAATTTTGTTGCTTTCTTTTTTCTATCTTATATTTATTTATATATTTATTATTTTTTCTTCTCTGTTTTATTTGTTTGTTTATTAGTGGTGTTGATTTCTTTATTTGCCTTTATTAATTATTTCGCAGATTCTTTGCTTTTATTTATAAACGAATCTGTCTCTCTCTCTCTCTCTCTCTGTTTCTCTATCTGTCTTTGTCTGTCTCTCTCTCTATATATATCTGTCTGTCTGACTGTCTCTGTCTGTCCGTCTCTCTCCATCTGTCTCTCTCTGTCTATATCTGTCTGTCTCTCTCTCTATCTGTCTCTCTCTCTCTGTCTCTATCTGTCCGTCTCTCTCTCTGTATCTGTCTCTATCTGACTGTCTCTCTCCATCTGTCTCTCTCTCTGTCTATATCTGTCTGTCTCTCTCTCCATCTGTCTCTCTCTCTGTCTCTATCTGTCTGTCTCTCTCTCCATCTGTCTCTCTCTCTGTCTCTATCTGTCTGTCTCTCTCTCTGTCTATATCTGTCTGTCTCTCTCTCTATCTGTCTCTCTCTCTCTCTGTCTCTATCTGACTGTCTCTCTGTATCTGTCTCTCTCTGTCTATATCTGTCTGTCTCTCTGTGTATCTGTCTGTCTCTCTCTGTCCGTCTCTCTCTATCTGTCTCTCTGTCTGTGTCTCTCTCTGTATCTGTCTGTCTGTGTGTGGGTCTCTCTCTCTCTCTCTGTCTGTGTCTGTATGTAAACCTGCCCCTCAAGGGCTAAGAACTAAAATCCATGGCTGTAGCTTCAACTTCTCAGAAGTGACCGTTACAAAGTGACTCACACACAAACACACAAACACACACACACACACACACACACACACACACACCCTCCACATTGTCTGCTCGCTAAAGGGACATCAGTGCCTTCGCTGGTGATGGAAATTTCTCATCACTGTGCATAAAACAAAACAATTCCAAACAAGAGGAAAAAGTAAAAACGCTGCGTTTACGTTTCTATGTTTGCTGACGTGATCGAGTTTCACTGCACAGTGTTTTAACTGCACTCAGTAACGATGGGAGCAGAACGACGACGTTCAGTACATCACACGATGTGCTTACAACGTCACTGTCTCAGAGCGTGATACGAAATGCAATACATCAGTGTGATAACGTCGGAACGAGGAATCGCCGCAGCCTTACGTTAAAGTGCACTCCGGAAGAGTGAGGTACTAAAAGCAGAAATGTCACAGCTCTGTGTGTGTGTGTGTGCGCGCGTGTGTGTGTGTGTGTGTGTTCTACATTTGGAACAGTTTACAACATCTCTTCCATTTCCAACACACACTCCCCACACACTCAATCTGAAACGACAACCATAAAGAAAGCGCCATCAGCAAACCTGGACCAAACAGGAAGTGACCTTCCCTTTCTAAAGTGTAATTAACACGTCAATATAAAACCAAACCCACTTCTGTGCTACCTAATGTGTGTGTGTGTGTGTGTGTGTGAAACACACAGGCTGCAGTGTAACACAGCAAACATACCAACAACTTTAAAGGTGCAGTCAGTAATTTTGCCTGAGCTAGCTATTCTGAAACTTACAATCCAAACAAAACCAGCCCCTCCCTTCAGCATTCCCTCTTAAGCCACGCCCCCAAAATGAGCTTTCTAGGCTTCTGTATACTTCTGCAACCATGTGACGCTCGCACAGGTATCCGCCTTTATACCTGCACATAACGTCAGCGTGTCCACTAGGGGGCGTTGTCACCTGAGCCAAACCAGAATGAGAGCGTCAACCATAACGTTACTAATGTGAGATTGGGGCAAAGGGGGCGGAGCTTCCAGTTCAAACTACCTACACAACTGTCAATCATTCCAGATTTATATGTCGATTAGCTCATCTGCCGTTTTTATTGGCGAGGGGACTATCGTCCTCCGATGTTAAAATACAAAGCTGCTACGCAAAACGCATCAAGGTTAGCAGGTCTGCGATTGTGAGTGTTGTCGGGCGACAATTTTTTCCAAGACTTTTCCAAGAAAAGGCGTCGTTATTTCTAATTATATTGGCGATTAAACATATCAGAGGAGTCGAGCCAACGAACTAGCTCAAGAACTGCGTGGAAATCGTAGAAGTTCACGTAGACGCCAAAAGATCGGCTAAAGGATGACTCTAAAATATGAGTCAAGAGCAGAATGACCCGGGTGCAAACACACACTCACAAATACACACACACACACAAATACTCACACACAAATACACACCCTCTCTCTCTCTCTCTCTCTCTCTCTCTCTTCCTCTCTGAGGTCAAGATTTGCATCTGCATTCTGTCCAAACACAACCCAACCCCCAGATCGAAGACGCCAGGGAGCTCGAGGGAAATGCACGGGTTTATCAGAGCAACACACATCTTTCCGGCTGAGCGACAGACGAACACATTTACAAAAAAAACCAAAACAAAACAACAACAACAACAAACCAAAAAATGGTGCCAAGCCAAGCCAATCCGAGGAGAGAAAATCTGTACGAGCAGAATGTTTGTTTTGGGTTTTTTTTTTTTGTTCAGAGAGACGGAGATAATGAGAGCGCATTCCTGAGGCGGGGTGTTTCGTCGTTTCTCTTTGTTACACACAGACACACAGTAACAGATGGCTTTATAAACAACAACATCCATTTCTTCCTGTTTTTTTTTTTTTATTAATCCCATACAGAACTCCGTAATGAGAATCAGGTGTTATGGCGCTTCTCCATGTGCAGCGTGTTGAATTAAACTCTGGTGTATTTGCCCCCTCGGGGGTTTTGGGGGAAGGAGGGTGTGGGTTTCGGGCAGATCGAACCCGAATGACCCTCGGGTGACGACATACGGGGTTTCTCGTGTGTTACTTCATCGCTAACGGTACATTCGTTTGTTTTTATTTGATCCGTTTCACTTCTGAAATGTAAACAATGTCGATCTGACTGGTTACAGTGATGTTGGAGGTGGGGTTCTGATTGGTTACAGTGGAACGGGAGGCGGAAACTGTGGTCCGATTGAAAAAAGTGCCATTAGGGGCGGGAATTTCCTTCTTTTTGTAGCGTCACTGGGGGCGAGAATTGAAAACTGAGCTCTAATTGGTTACAGTCGTATTGTAGGCGGGGACTATGGGGATTGGGGATAAGAACTGTGGTGTGACTGGTTACAGTGATACAGGGGGCAGTAACATCAATCTGGGTGCAGGAACTCTGGTCTGATTGGTTACTGTGGCCTTGGGGGCGGGACCTGTGGCCCGACTAATAAAACCAATCTCGAGAATGGGAACTTTTGTCTAGTTATAGTGGCGCTGGTGATGTTAACGACAATCTGATTGGCTACAGTGATATCAGGGTGCAGGAGCTGTGGTCTGATTGGGTAAAAGTCGCCCTGGGGGCAGGAACTGTAGGTTTATTGGTTATAGAGGCACTGAGGGTAAAAACAATGTTCTGACTGGTTATAGTGACATCACGGGCAGGAAATGTAGTCTGATTAAAGTGGCATTAGAGGGGGGACCTGGAATCCAATTGGTTACTATTGTATTGACAGTGAAAACTGTCGTCTGATTGGTTAAGAGTTGAATTGGGGGCGGGAATAAAGTCAAGATACCACCACAGCTAATAGCTGAACTGTTAACCAAATGCTTGCTGTTCAGGGCAGAAGGTGATTTTATATAGAAGTTATTATGGAGGTTACGTAGACTCGCTGCGAGATCAAACCCCACGCACCCGTCACGCACTTCTCCAGAAATCTGATTACAATCTGATTACTGAGACAGTGTAGGAACTTTTAACGCCGTGTGAAATCCCTCTGAGCCGCTGATAATCGGTGACGGGATGAGGAGAAAATTACACACTTCGCTGGTGCAGAGCCATATCAGATGAAAGTGAGCTTTCGCTAATCACCTCGCCCTCTGAGCACTGGAGTGAGGCATGATGGGATACGGAGGAGGGGAGAGGGGGGTGGGGGACACCTGTCAGCCTGCTCTGATCATTATTAAGCTGGAAAACCCCTTCGCATAGTCTTCGTATCTAACACGGACACGTCACCGCCGGCTAAATACCCTCCCAAATGTCTGTCTGTCTGCCTCAGGTGCTTGTCTCTTTCACACGCACACACTCTTCTCTTCTCTTCCACCTCTCTCTCTCTCTCTCTCTCTCTCTCACACACACACACACTCATATTTCAAATGTGACTGACCCTGTCACCTCGTGGAAAGTTTTGAAACCGGAGCGTGAGTGTCACACTGCTGCACACGCTCAGTGAATGGGAATGAAACCTCCCCCTCAAGGCACGTTCACTCCTCGCCTAACACCGTCTGCTTACTCGAGCTTTACCGTGAGAAAGACAGAGGCGCACGGAGCCGAGGATCACGAAACAAAAGACGCTACGGTGTATACAGTGCGCTTGTGGCTAGTCGGCATCTTATTAACCAAACGATCACACGTTAATAGCTCGTAGGCTGCAGTTAAATTTCTTAGAGTGCAAAAAAACACGTCCGGAGACCAACATCATTCCTTTTCTACCCTTAAAGCCTTCTCTAGGAAGATTAACGCACATGCCTGGAGATGGACTAGCTGCCGAAACTCATGAAACTCATGCAATATTAAATATAATTTAGCTTTTTGCTCTAATTCTCTAGCTGTGGGTAATGCATGCGTGCACATACGTGTGACCTCACTTCCTGTAGTGTCTGCAAAAAGCCAAAGAAATGCTCTTTTGCACTGTGGAGCATTTTTGTGGCATAAATGTTTGCGCATTAGTCATTAGTGTTGGGCAACAGGACAATTACACTGCCACAAAAAAAGGCAAGATGTCTGATCTGTTATTAAAGCAGTTAGAGGAATTTATTTATTATGAAATGTATAAATCTTTCAAAAACTGAAAAGTTCCATCCGACCATTTTTATTGACAATGTTACCACGATATTTTCAAATTTCCGCAATACAAATACTGTACATGTCGAATATCGCAATACACACACAGGCTCTATATCAACAAAAGGATAAACAATGCCGTCCCTCGCATTTAATTTTTGACGAGTGGCCACATCGGCTATAAACACACACACACACACACACACACACAGGCCAGACTGATAGGAACAGGTGTCCTGAGAACTCAAGAGGAAAAACACGCACATGACATCCGACTGATCTCTTACAGCGATTAGACAAGCCCTGACAGTGAAATTACTACAGCGAGATTGTTATTTTGACTAAAAGCAAAAGTACGTGACACGAAAACGTGCTTTCAAGAACATTTGTTTACAGATTAGGTAGGACACTGTAAAGCTTAAATCCACCCGATTGGCTCGAACGATTCCTCGGGACCAATCCTACGCCGCGTGGTCCGATGTTTCTACAGTTCCCTGCTCACGACTTTAGTTCCTACCTGCAATTACTTCCTGAAAAAACTTATAGACGAGATCACAAGTTCAAATCCTGACGATGCCGCTGCCATGTACAGCCGGGGAATCCAAGAGAACAAAAATCGGACGTGCTTTCTGGGTGGGAGGGGCATACGCTTTCCCCCTGGCCAATCGTGAGCGTTTGTGATCTCGTGTATGAGGAAGAGGGCAGATAGCGCTTTCCTCAGAGTGTGTTACGCTCCCTTGTGACGCAGCTGTCAAATACAACCTCTTATTAAAATGTGTAGAAAAAAATAAAGCTGGTGAGTTTATGTAGCTAGTACAGTTAGCTTGCACTGCTAATCTGCTAACAAAGCTAACACAAAACCTAGTACGTAACATACGATATCAAGCAACCGATTTTACAGCTGTATATTTCGGCTCCTTCTAAACTAATAAATGCTGGACGAACGGGAATGCCACACCCACAAGCGTCAACAGCTGCGCTCGCTACACGCCCACAAGAGACGAACTACAAGCGACACGAGCTAGTCCCTTGTTTTTAACGCAGGGTTAAGTCACATGACCGTCTTCCTGGAAGTCTGTGTTTGGGTGAGTCGTAAATCATTCGCTGTTTGAACGCAGGCTGGTGAAACCGTTATACAGCGAGCAGGAAGGTAAAGACGAAGCTTACGAATACTAAATAGAGAAACTAATACCATCGATATAACAAAAAAAAATATGAAAATGTAAATTATTCAGGCGTAAGAGTTAATGTGCTGGATATCACGATGTATATCGTACACTACACCCGATTATTTCCGTGCTTTAATGGCGAGACGGTGAAGTGGTTTTAAAAAGTAAAGCCAATGGAAGCACTGATTCAGATATTTACAGGCGCTGGGAAGCAAGTCATACTCGAGTGTGTGGAAAGATAAAAGCTGCTCGAGCTGCTCTACCTCGGGTCCTGGCTCTAAATGTGGCTTAATGTGCGTGTGTGTGTGTGTGTGTGTGTGTGTGTGTGTGTGTGCGCTTCACGCCTGACTGCTGTCCAGTTAGCCATGATCTGGTGCTCATTTCCAGATGACGCTATTACACACCAACAGCGTTCTCTTTTCCAAAAGAGCGAGGGATGTTCAGAGGGTCAGTGTGTGTGTGTGTGTGTGTGTGTGTGTGTGTGTGTGTGGGTGTGAACATTTAACAAGCGTGTAATTTCCTTTTAGTGAATCATGAAGTGGAGAGGTGGGATTTCCTGCAGAGACTGAAGCCTTTCTCATTACATCAGACAGTGAAATGGAATGATGCCGATAATCGGTTATGCGATAAGTAAGGAATAATACAGCGTGTGTGACGCGGTTACAGGAAACTAATCAATGACGGGGTGGTGTGATGAAGCGGAGTCACTGTTACCACCCTGACGTTTAGTGCTTTACTCTAAGAGCACGTCCTGAAGTGTTTTATCCCTCTTACACTACAGCTATTTGTCAACAATTACTAATTTTTATTTTTATTAATTAAAGAACAAGAAGTCGTACGTTTTATCCGTTTATAGCTACATTTATTTATTTGAGCTTTTGGACATTTGTTGTTTTAAAATGTGCTTTACAAATACACTTGACTTGCTACCACCACCATGCTTCACTGTAGGCTGCAACCATCACCATGCTTCATTGTAGGCTGCAACCATCACCATGCTTCATTGTAGGCTGCAACCATCACCATGCTTCACTATAGGCTGCTACCACCACCATGCTTCACTATAGGCTGTAACCACCACCATGCTTCACTATAGGCTGCTACCACCACCATGCTTCACTATAGGCTGCTACCACCACCATGCTTCACTGCTTCATGTGGCTCCACCACTGATCCACAAGTTACGGCTCCAGATCCTCCACGGACTTTACATTCATCTCACTTTTGTTTCCTGTTTTCTGTCATCATCATCTCAGTGTATTTCAGCAGCTCATTTCCACACGTTCTTAGTTTTTTACAAATTCGATTCTGAGCATTTTTTATCATTTTTATTCTGATTGTCTACCTGCCTACAGCCGCATCTGACAATTTGGATTTATCACTAAATATATGACTTGCGCCTGCCTCAGAATTTGTGACAGTGAGTGTGATGAGCAGCAAACTCAACACGCGCCAAAACGTGCTCTTTTGGAGTTTAATAAGGAATTATATTAATGAGAATTTTATTTTATTACCTGCAGGCACAGTCTGACGTGCTTCACCCTCATTAATAACAGTCAATAACACAGTAAGTACAGAATCTAAATCCCTTGACAATGGAATGTGATTCTTCAACCAACACCTTCGTCTTTTTTTTTTTAACCAAGAAAAACGACACGCCTCAATCTGTTCAGAGCAGGACGATAAAAACAGGGTGTAAATTTGGGCCTATTTCAGGATTTCAGGATTTTTCAGCATGGTGCAGTTCCTCCCTACCACACACACACACACACACACACACACACACACACACACACACAGCCGAAGCCAGGCATGCAGCCGGCTCAAATTTAGCACATTGCTAATAATTCAGACTCGGACAGACGCAAAAATGCAGCATGATGTACATCAGCGCTGCGTAATTACACTAATACTGTACTGTAAATAATTACTGCAGTGTTTACTCGGAAAAACACTATTCATCAAATCCTTAAAATCAGTGTTTTACTATTTATACAATTTAGCTACAAGACACAAAAAAGGCCACATCACAAGTTCACATCACGTCCCCGAGTCATGTGAATATCTTCAGCAACTGACTGTAAATTATATTTGTCAGGACATTTAAGTGATTTGAGAGATATAATACTACTTCTTTAATAACATTTACAGCTTAAAATAACTAAAATAACTAGTCTAATATAAGTAACTTAATTATTTTAAATAATTTTAACCCATCTGTTATTTACATTTTTGTGATTTAAACAAACAAATTAAAAGATTTAAGTTCAGTTTTACACGTATCATGCTTTAAAAAAAAAAAGATATGAATATAAACCCCGCCCATAACCCCGCCCCTAACCCCGCCCCTAACTCTGCCGCTAGTCCTAACCTCAACGTTTATGCAAAATAATTTGTGCGAATTGTTACAAATTTGCAAGCGTGACAGCACGCGGCGTAAAAATCGAATGCCGACGCTACTCCAAAACAAAATTCAAAAATTTTGCGAGTTCAAAGACAATTATGTTCCATGCGTTTTTATCTTACGTAAAAAAAAAAACAAGATCATAAACATTCACTTAAATCTGCCTCTTATTTGAAAATTAAGACTAGATAAAATGAGACCATACGTAAGGACGTAGCAATAATCAGATACACAACACACCAGATTAAAGCTCAAATCGTCATGTGATGTGCTTTTTTTTTATTTCACTGTTTTAATTTCTAAAACGACATGGTCTTACGCTTACAAATCTGTGACTATTCGTCCTATAAGTTTGGTACAAGAAGTTACAAAAATTAAGGTTAGCGTTAGGGGCGGGATTGGGGGCGGGGCTGGGGGCGGGGCTTGTTTTTGTAACTCTTCTTAACTTTCTTTCCTTGTTAATTCGAAGATTTTTCTGTAAACGTGTCGTATACCGTGTCTGCAATCTTGACCAGCATCATAAGTAACCTACTATTTGGACGAGATTTGTTTTCCATTTATTTATTTATTTATTTATTTACTTGTTGTGCTTGATCATTAGCAGGTCACATGACCATAACTTGTATAAGAACTAGACCAGCGCTTGGAACTCGATAACTTACCTAAAACCCTCAGAAGAGTCGTTTTCTCAGATATGTCCCTTTAAACTTCGTCTACATTTTTATTGTTCTGCGTTTTAAACTTCGTTTTTCAAGGCTTTTTTATTGATCAGATACAATACATTTATATATATTTATATTACAGGCTTATAGGCTTTATGTGTTTTTTTTTAAATATATGAAACTAATCCCGTCCGAATAAGGCTTTAAGGCTTTATGTATTTCTTTTTAAACATAATTCCTAAAGATGCATTTGCAGTTTGACTTCTTGTGCATGTAAGTTAATTTTTTTCCCCCAAAAAGTATAGCTTTTAAAATTGCGCTTATTTATAACTATAAGCTTTAGTCGATATTTAAACATGCAGCACTGTTTCGGTTAGTATTTCACGTCAGGACGTATTCTGTACACATTTCAAAGATATAAAACGTGACAGCTGTGCAGTTTATTACTGTTAATTCTGCACATGAATTCAAAAAAAGAAGTTTTCTCTGTACTGATGCTGATTTCTTCTTTTCTTCTGATTAAAATGCTTTCGGTGCATTCTTCCTGCAAGTGTGGAAGTGTGCAGGAAGTTGAGATGATGTGTGAAAGTCATCATTTGCAGGCTGAAGCTCGTTTTGTACCTGTTTTCTCCCTTTGCATTGGAAGGTGGAGGGTGAAGGATGGTCTGATTCTCCTCCATTTCCAACACACATTTGGTGCTCAGCTCAATCTCTGCAAGCAAAACACACACCAGGATTAAAAAAAAAAAGTTCTCTAACTTGCTCAGGAGGATATATTCAACTGTATATTCAACTAAAAAGCCATCATTAATGTTTAAAACGCTTTCAGGTGACACCAGAAACCCTGAGAACTAACAGGCAAGTTGCTGAAATCTTCCCTGCGCCATGAGTCAATATGATGCAGCATTAAGTCCCATTTAGGAGCAAATTAAGAGGATTTCTCTCCACCTAGGAGGTCGAAAAAGGGTTGAAAATTCAGATTTGATCCCTGACTCACCCCTGCGGTTCATGGGCCGGACTCGGACAGCGACTTTTACCTTCGTATCCGACATTTTAATCCACTTTTTTGTGTCTCAGAGCCCTATAGGAGAGCTAGCAGTAATGAAGAATAACGCAAAGAAAAGTCTCCGTGGAGTCTCCAGGACCACAAAAACAATGTCTGAAGACCAAAAAAAAGGTGTTAAAACACCCTTTAAAACCATCCCCACGACTCCCGAGGAACAACTCATCAAAACTCCAACATAATTGCCCAGTTTTTTCCAACCTAGCTATCTGGCTAGGAAGACCCGCTCACACGGGCTGCATCCCAAACGCCTCCCGGACGCCCTCTAGAGGTTCCCTAGATAGGGTGTGATGCAAACACATTCCGCGCCCTACGTAGCGCACTCAAGCGTCCAATAGCAAGCGGTTTGGGATGCGGCCTCGGAGTCCAGCCTCGGTCAGCATCCCGACCGCCATCTTCCGCTCGGAAGCGGCTCCTGAGCCTGAGTGCGAGAGAAATCTCTCCACTGACTCCTGACTTGCAACCTTTATTTAGTTATTTATTCATTTATTTATACACAAATGAACTTTAAACAAACATAGCCTTCGATAAGCACTGACACACACACACACACACACACAGGACGTCCCGAGCGAAGGAAATCGCAGACTGGGAGAAATTTTGGGGCCGTATCCCAAACGGCGACGCATTGGACACGTAGTGCACTGCGTAGCGTCATTACGTCATTATTTCGTACGGTATAAAAGTGCGCTTGTACAGGGAGGAGGCAGGGATTTGGGACTCGGCCAGGCTTTAGGGCGATGCAGCGGGAAGTTTAACTCTTAAGCAGGTTTAAATACTAGAAAAAACAAAAACAAATAAAAACAAATAATACATTAGTACACATTTACAATTTACAAATTTACAATTTACACATTTACAATTAGTATACATTATTATTATTATTATTATTATTATTATTATTATTATTATTATTAATGCCAATATTTGTTATTATATTATTTCTATTATATTATTTCAATATATTAAAAATTTGCAATAACAGAATATATTATATTTTAATGTTTTGGTCATTATTATTATTATTATTATTATTATTATTAATGTATTTTTTTATTACATAATTTCTATTATATTATTAGAATATATTAAACTATTGTAATATATTTAATATAATTTAATTATACTTTAATGCTCTGGTCACTATTATTATTATTATTATTATTATTATTATTCAATATGTTATTTATTTCTTATTACATTATTTCGATTATATTATTTTAATAGATACAATATTGTAATATATTAATATATATTTTATATGTAATAGATATTTCGCATACTTTAAAGTTCTGCTCATCTTTTTTTTAATTATATCATTTCTATTATATTATTTTAATATATTAAAATATTGCAATTATAGAATTTTTAAATTAAACGAAGATAAACGAAGAGACTGGATGCAGTTATAAAGATGAAAATTTGACTGAGTTATTAGGAGCAGTTTTTTTATCACATTCAGGAAGTAAACATTTTACACTTTTTTTTCCCCACAAACACCATTTTTTAACCATTTTTTGTTACTTGTGATAATGACATGACATCTGTGGAAAAACAATTAAATTAAACCTCGTTTAAGAAAGAACGTTAAAATCGTCCTGGGGGTGTGTAAACTTTTGCACTGGGCTGTGTGGATTATTTTTGCATCTTTATAGGAGCCTGTGAGTGTGAGTGTGTGTGTGTGTGTGAGTGTGAGTGTGAGTGTGTGTGTGTGTGTGTGTGTGTGTGTATAAAGAGGGTTTTACATATGCTGTACACCCACATAAAATATAAATAAGTAAGTAAATAAATAAATAAACACAAACAACAGATCTTTTAATAATTTGAACAAAGATTTCAGTTCCAGTTTTTATGCGTTTGCTTATTTCACTTTTAATTTTAATTAAATTGTAATTTTTTGGGGGATTTTAAAGTGCTGAATTTTATTTGAGATAACCAACAATCTGGCACATATACAACATTTTGACGTCATAGTTATGAATTTTCATTTTTTATCGCTGTACAAGTCCTCAGTGTCGGTCGTGTACGTCTTCACGGTGTGATCTCCGGCATCCAGGACGATCAGCGTGTCCTCGTCAGTCGCCACTAATCCCGCCGGACGCACCAGTCCCTCTGTAACGAGTGGAATGAACTCTGGTGCTTTATGGACGTCTCGCAAACTCCACACGAGTCCCTGCTGCACATCAGCTACGATTAAATCGCCGTTTCTGTTGAAGGTTATGGACGAGATGCTCAGCCTCAGCGGGTGCAAACTGAACGCGTCCAGCTGCATGAGGAGGACGAAATCGCTGCTGAACATCTTCAACCGCGTCAACGTGGCGTCTTCCTTGGGATGTTCTCGAATCTGGAGATGTTCCACCACTACGACGCGTCCAGACTCTCTACAGCAAGCGACAGCTCGTGGAGTCTTTAGATCTTTCACCATCGGTTTCTTTACCAAATCCACGCCACGTCCGAAGTCCATGACGATCTGCCAAAGTGTCCCAGCTTCAGCGTCGGTCACGAGGATGTTCCCCGAGAGGTCCACATCAACACCCCAAGGAAGCTGAAACAGGTCTGAGATGGTGGCCACGGGACTTCCTGTCGACGAGAACACCTTGACCGAGCGATCTCCTGCATCCGTCACGACAATATGGCCGCCAGGAGTAACAGCAATATCTAAAGGATGGCAGATTTCGTAGCTGTTGTGTCCGTAGCGCCCAAAACTGCGCAAGTACTGACCACGACAACCGAACACGGTCACTCTCTCGTGCCCTCCATGCACCACCAGAACATCCCGAGATGCTCCGAACACGGCTACACCGGTTGGGTTGATGAGCGGACCCCATCCTCCGAAGACGCCGTGTAGACGCATGACCCCTGACCCCAGATCTCCCTCCCAATCTCTGGGATTTTTTTGCGGGAAATACGAACCGATCATCTCCCGAAGGTCGATGAGGACCTGGCATTCGTAGGTGCCACCTTGATCACATTGCTTCCTGCAGAAAGGACACTCGAGACGGCGTGACACGGCGTGAGACAGGGCGCAGACGCACCCCAGACAGATCACGTGACCGCAGGGCAGGTTGCGTGGTCTTCGAGCTCTGGGATCGGATGAAAACGTTTCGAAACACACTTTACACTCGAGCAGATCAGAGTAGATCTCATCCAGGATCTCCTCGGCTCCTCCTGATCCTCTGGTGGGAGACGTGAAGGCCGCAGACATCCTGCTCGTCTCCTCGGAGGTCTTAAAAGAGAGAGAGAGAGAGAGAGAGAGAGCAAGGACAGATTTACAGAGACTCCATGTTTCCCAGCAGGCCACTGGGTCACATGATTCAGGCAGAATGATGTGTGTTTGCTGCCCTCTAGTGGTGACGAGTGTAATAACAACAAAGACCTCCATATTAATATTTATAAATAACATACGATCAACAAACATAAATTTCCCATAACATAAATATCTTTTTAAAGTTGACATGTCGATCTATTTTCACTTTGGTTAACGGTGTCTCACATTACCCACAATGCCGTTCGACTACCTGCTGATAGGAGCGCAGTGGTAATTATCCCTCGCTTCATCTCTACCTAAAGAGAGCGATGCAGCGGCGCTTTAGTCCTTTAGCCTGTCCAGCATGTTGACATTAATGAGCTGTTACTATAGAAACGTTAACGCATTATTTTAACCAGAGCATTAATATAAACTTGGGATTTGCAGCTGTACGAATGAATCAACACCTTCTGACCAATCACAATCCAGAATCCAGTAGATTTAAGTTTAGCTCGAAACCCGACTCCTTTACGAACACATTTATTTTCAGCTCAAACCTTCGTCACGTGATACTCGCCTGGGTCACGTGAGCCGCCGTCAACGCTGCCCACGAGTCAGAGGTCAATCAAATGTTCGTCTTTTACACGTGAGACGAAATGAGACTCAGCTGCTGTGTCCTGTGTCTCTCTCACAGCATTTACAGACCATCTTTATTATGACGACAGATTTTTCTTAATAACATTTAAAAAAAAAAAAGATGCAATAAGGAAATAAAATCACAATAATGTCCTACGATGATCTACATGAACTTTACATGTGAATAATTATGATTTACATACAGTTCATTCATATGATTCATATTTTCCCCCACAATTTATTTATTTTCACATATTTTTACACAATTAATTTATTTCCAAGTGATTTATTTCCCTACGATTCATTTACTTTCATATCTGGTTTTTTTTCCCCCCCAAATGATTTCTTTAATATAAAATGATTTTTTTTTTCCCTCAAACGATTTATTTTTATAAGATTTTTGATAATGTGATGGATTTATTTTTCTATATGATTTTCACACAATTGATTTTTCACATTATTTTCTCCCAATGACTCACAAACGATTTTTTTCACGACGTAATTCATTAATTTTCACGTTTTAAAAATCTGATTGATTTCTTTCTGCATGTGATTTTTCCTCATGATTTATTCATTTTCATTTTTTTTCACACATTTTTATTTCCACGTGAAACGATGCATTTATTTTCATGTGATTTTCCCCCCCACATGATTACAACCACGATCTTCTAACGACTCATTTTCTTACACATAATTTTTTCCAACGAGAATAATTTATTCTCACCTGTGATTTTGAAACATCTGATTCATTTGAACGAATCGCATGAAATCTGATTCACTCATCAAACCATTTGATTCATGATTTAATTCCAGATGTGATTTTCTCACCGTTCATTTTCTAACATGATTCATTTTTCATTTGTGACATTTTTCCACTTGGTTCATTTGGTTTCACGTGTGATTTCCCCCCCCCCCAAAATTATTCAGTTTATTTTCAGATATAAATATATATTTTTTTAGGCAAATAATTCACATTCAAACGTGAGCGCAGACACGGACACACGACACACGTCACAGGTAGAAGTTGTTTTAATCGGAAACGCAGTGACTCTCCAAATAATCACATACAGATCTACATCATTACACAATTACACACAGCTGTGTGGAAATCCTGTACAAACATTTAAAAGTTATTAGGAAGTTATTAGGATTATTGAAATGTGCAGGAAGCTTGTTCCCCCCCCCCCCCCCCACCCACCCACCCCCCACACTTTCTGCTCCGGCAAAGTGGGATTGTGCTGCGTGGCTTGGCGATGATGGCGAAGGATGGAGGATGAACGTGTCAATATAGTGCATTCTGATCTGAAATAAAAGTTAACGAACCAAAAAAAAAAAAAACCCTCTACACCTACTGGCTTAAATTCAAGAACTAACCGGTAAATATTTACCAGTTATCGTTGGTAAGTTATCATCAGTACATCCAGAGACCGATCAGCGTTTACAGAGAGAAGATCTCGACTCATGGATGTAAAATCCTATAAAGCTGCCTTGCTGATTAGCGTCACATATCCACCGCTAGACAGATAACGTTAATCATCATATTGCGTAATTAATTAAATGAAACGCTAACGATGATGCCACGTGATCACGTTTTGCGGATCAGCTGATCAAATTTAATTTACGTCGTAGTGCCGTGTCTTTTTTTTTATTTTTTTATGAGAACGATTCGGCTCTTTGAATCGACTCTCCCTGTAGAATAATGTTATTTGGTTAATTAGAAGGCAGAGTAGTATTTTATGAAATTATTTCCGCCGCAGTTACGCAAAAGAACAATCAGCGGTATCGTAAAACATCGTAAAACATCGTAAACTTCGTCTGGTTTGAATGATTCGTTTGGGAGCCGAAAGAGTCGACTCTTACCGGTGAGATGAATCAAATAATATGATTCACTAAACGCCCATCACTCCGTCTGCGCGTCTTCTCATAACTCGGTTCAAAAATACAGGAATATTATTTTAAATTTGGCGAAATCCAAAGGCAAGATCACGTGTATTACACTCGAATAATTCAGTGTCGTCTCATAATATCGTCATGAGCTGTTCTAAATTTATCGTATCATGATATGGAATTTTAATATCAGCATATTCCTACACGTGTAAACATCTTTGGACAAATTAGGCGTGTTCTTAAAAAATAAAAATGGAAAAGGCAAGTCTGTGTGTGTGTGTGTGCTGATATTAAATGTTCATATCATTACAACTGAATAACTGAATTTACAATAATATGAATTACTATGAATAGAAATTTGTTCTAAAAAAAAAAAAAAAATACAAAAGAAATTTAAGATGGCCGTCCGTCTGAACGTGGCACGTGGGGGACGACGATAACTTAGTGTTAATGATATCGACGCGCTGTGTGTTAATGTATATTATTACGTGTATAATGGCACGTTTGGTGTAGTGCGTAAACTCATGACGGATCCGGACCGCGGCGGGAAGATTGTCGTCGGGGACGTCGCGTGCAAAAGGAAATGAAAATCCGAATGAAATAGGAATGATGTCCTAAACACTCTGAACTCACAAACATCATCAATGCCTCGTTAACTACAATATACACACTGGATATATTATATATGTATATATATATGTATCTAAAATGGAGGATTATGAGGTTAGATATCAGTTATGAAACACACACACACACACACACACACACACACACAAACACAAACACTCATGCAGGCACATCTGTGTGTTAGAGGCTTCAAAAACAGAAATGTGGATACTGGCTTCGGTGGTCTGGAGGTAATGGATACAAGTTAGCAGCGATCCTCATCATCCTCGTCATCCTCATCATCATCATCATCCTCATCATCATCATCATCAAACAAAAGTAGAACCAAAATGGCCCAATCAGTCGATGCTAAAACAAAGTGCTTGAACCGTGTGCTCTTCTCTAGGCATGTGCCGATAATCAGATATACGATATAACCCTGATATTTATATTTCAATATTATTGTTATTATTATTATCATCATCATCATCATCATCATCATGTGACAATGTTTCTGTCTGTTTTTTTATGAAGAAGGTTAAAGGCGTAGACAATAATCCGTCCCATCCATAAGGCAGCGTGAGGACAGAGAACAAATCTGATGCAAAAATATTTTTAGCGTAACGTATCGATGCCAAACGTACATAATTAGCTGAAATTTATTATTATTTTTTTTAGGTAATAGCTTAAAAAAAAAAAAGTAACAGACGTCTACCTTTACCCAACATCAGCTGTAGTTCAGGACACACTGCGACTTCCTGTCATCTATAAACACGAACGAAACTTTACCTACATGTTTGGAATGTTATGAGGCTGGGCAATTTCGTATAGCCCCGCCCTTCCTCTTAGGCCCCGCCTCCTAATGTTAATATTTAAAGATTGTCCTGGAAAGTTTTGGAGTTAACGATGTTTGGACGTGTGTTGCTGTGAGTGATATTAGCGTAAACGGTGATAAGTTGTTAGCTTTTAATCGTGATCGTACGGAAATGCGAATATATATCGGCACACGCCGCACCTACGCGTGTCTGTTGCTATCGTCGACACCGGAAACACAGAGACAATACTGCAGTGAAAGGAGGAGAAAGAAAGAAAAAAAAAAAAAACAAAACAAAAAAAAAAAAAAGAGTTTCTCCAGTGAACATGAACCTCAGTGCTGTTTTTCACCTCGTCACGTCTGTAGCGCCACCTAGTGGCTCAACACTGACCAAACCCGGGACCAAAGACACGGCCGTCTCGTCCCGATATCCCCTCCAACGTCTGGAGCCCTGTTTGTGCAAAAAGGTTGACTTCTCTCCCTTCATCCTTCTCTTCATCCTTCCTCGGTTCCTGCAGGAGCGAGTGTGTGGAGAGGTGCTTTATTTCTCCACTCCGTTGATGGGTTTGTTGTTTCCGGAACCTTTCCCTCTCCTCCTGGTGGTGGGACGCGCCGCCGAATCCGGCCCTAATAATCAGATTAAGAACAAATTCAATCCACTTTATGGAAAAATCGTTTGTTTCTGCGGCGTCAAACCACAGATACAGTGAATATTAATCAGGGAGTGAATCAGTCAGTGAGTCAAACGTCAGTGAGTGAATCAGTCAGTGAGTCAAACGTCAGTGAGTGAATCAGTCAGTGAGTCAAACGTCAGTGAGTCAAGCATCAGTGAGTGAATCAGTCAGTGAGTCAAACGTCAGTGAGTCAAGCGTCAGTGAGTGAATCAGCCAGTGAGTCAAACGTCAGTGAGTGAATCAGTCAGTGAGTCAAACGTCAGTGAGTCAAGCGTCAGTGAGTGAATCAGTCAGTGAGTCAAACATCAGTGAGTGAATCAGTCAGTGAGTCAAATGTCAGTGAGTGAATCAGTCAGTGAGTCAAATGTCAGTGAGTGAATCAGTCAGTAAGTGAGTGAGTCCGTGAAAGAGTAAGTTACTCAGTGAGTGGGTCAGTCAATGACTCAGTCAGTCAGTGAGTCAGTAAGTGAATCAGTCTGTGAATGAGTGAGTCACTCAGAGACTAACTCACTGAGAAGTGAAGGAGTTGGTTAGTCAGTGAGTCAAGCAGTCAATGACTCAGTCATTAAGAGAGTCAGTTAGTGAGTGAATCAGTAAAAGAATCAGTCAGTGAGTGAGTCACTCAGCGATTCATTCAGGCCGTGAGTGAGTAATTTCAGTCAGTGAGGGAACAAGTTAAAGACTCACTGAGTGAGTGAGTGAGTGAGTGAGTGAATCGGTCAGTGACTTAGTCAGTGAGTGAATCAGTTAATGAGTGAATCAGTCCGTAAATGAGTGCGTCACTCTGCGAGTTTCTCAGACTGTGAGTCAGTGAGTGAATCAGTGAATGAACAAGTCAGTCACCGAGTCAATTGTCCATAATACACTTTTCTGAGATCACCACTGAGGGTATTATCAGAATTTCTTTTGTAGATCTAGGATGTTTTTACACACTCTGTCTTGGGTATTTCTCTCTCTTACCTTTCAAACACACGTTGTCTCCGGTCTCGGTGTAAACGCTGTCCTCGCACTCCGACAAACTCTACAAGAAAAGCCAGCGCAAGACATTAACACGTCACACGACAGTCCTTAAAGCTACAGCATGTCTGTGGCTTCAGTTTGTGCGTGTGTAAGCGTGTAGTGGGGCTTCACAATTCCCCCCAAAAATTCATCAAAATATCCGGAAGTGATGCTTTGCGGTCCTGTCGAAGCGGACTGACCTTCTCTCTGGGCCCGTAAGTCTCGGCATACCACACCATCCCGTACAGGCACAGGAACGTGATGAAGGCCTGCACACATGGAAGCGTTTCTGAGCACGTGTGTATTCTGTAGACGCGAAGATCCGGGCGAATATTATCGTTCCGAAGACACGGAAAAATGAAATTTTCTCTCACCACACACAGGAGCCACAGAATGACGTAGAGGATCTGCGTCTTGGAGAACAGGTCCTGTCCAAATTTAACACACGCTAAAGCCTCGAGGAAAGCGATGGCTCTGAAGGAAGGACAAACAAACCAAATAATTAAATATATATATATATAGAGAATTATTATAGAAAAGAAAAATGTAACAGGAATTGGGACTATGGTTTTCTGGCTAGATGTGAGCCAATGGTCGATTTTACATTATATCACGATATTCAGCATCATCACAGACACTTCTTCATCATCATCATCATCATCATCATCTTCCCTGCATTCTATCAGAAAGGACCTAGCTAGACAGCATCCATCCATCCATCCATCCATCCATCCATCCATCCATCGAGATTATAATCTGTGTTGAAAGGTTGCACAATTATGGTGATATAAGAATTTTATATTGGCGTTTGTTCTAAGAAGATAAAGCAAAACTGAGTGTAAGACTGACTACAGATGATGAGCGGTACTGTTTGTAAAAACCACCGTTAGTGAGTCAGTCAAAGAGTCAATCAGTGAGCAAGTCAGTGAGCGAATCAGTCAGTGAGTCGGTGAGTCATTTAGTGAATCAGTGAATCGGTGAGTCGGTGAGGGGGCTGGACAGACGGTCAGTGAATTCTGATCAGCGAATCCGTCAATACGTCACTCAGTGAGTAAATCAGTGAGTGAGTCAGTTGGTCAGAGAGTCAGTGGATCAGTGAGTCAGTTTGTCAGTCAGGCTTTTGATTGGTCAGTCAGTCAATAGGTCACTTGGTGAGTGAGTCAGTCACTGGGTCAGTCAGTAAGTCATTTAGTCAGGTGGTCAGCCAATGTGTCAGCGAGTCAGCCTGTCAGTTAGTCGTTCAGTCAGTGAGTCAGTCTGTGAATCAGTTTGTCAGGGAGTCAATCTGTCAGTTAGTCAGTGAGTCAGCCTGTCAGTGAGTCAGTCAGTGAATCAGTCTGACAGTTAATCATTCAGTCAGAGTCAATCAGTGAGTCAGCCTGTCAGTGAGTCAGCCTGTCAGTGAGTCAGCCTGTCAGTGAGTCAGCCTGTCAGTGAGTCAGCAAGTCAGCCTGTCAGTGAGTCAGCGAGTCAGCCTGTCAGTGAGTCAGCCTGTCAGTGAGTCAGTTGGTGAGTCAGTCTGACAGTTAACCATTCAGCCAGAGAGTCAGTTGGTGAGTCAGCCTGTCAGAAAGTCAGTCAGTGAGTCAGCTGGTCAGTGACTCAGTCAGCAGGTCATTCAGTGAGCGAGTTAGTGGGTAAAATAGCTCTTGTAGGCGAGTTCACTTGGTGGCTCAGTAAAAACACCGCATGACGACACGTCAGAAATGAGACAGGGAAACCAGGCTTGCACCCACAGTAATGCCACAGCGCCGACTTTGGTCTTCTGTCTTTTTTTTTTTTTTACTTTTTCTTTTTTTCTGCATCCAAATACAGTATACCGTCATTTGTGAACATTTCTAAATAGTTCCTAATACCGACATAACTTTATAACTCAACCTCGTAGCAAGCAAAGCATCAACATCTCTTCATCTGTGTAACCGTGTGTGAGCCTGAAACGTTCAGAAACATCCAGGGCTTGTGTTTCATGCTGGTGTTTCCATGAGCACTAAACCGCTGAGGCTACAGAAGCAGAGAGCAACCTCCATCAGTTAACATCTACTACAGCTCACAGCTACGCTCTGCACCACCCGACCACAAGCCACGGTGTTAACTGGTAATCACACACACACACACACACACACGCGAGCACCCTCACTAACACACCACACCATCTTTCTGCTTACATGTTTACTATCAGTTGAAGGAAAACATGAAAAGATGAATGACACAGAAACAAGTATTTCAGCTTGATGTAACTGATAAAGAGATGTAAAGCGTACTGTGTGTGTGTGTGTGTGAGTGTGTGTGTGTGTGTGTGTGTGTGTGTGTGTTCGACGCACCCAAACACCCAGCACTGCGTCCCGACTCGTTTACACTGCGTATCCGTGAGATAGGCGTAGTACTGCCTACGAGACACACAGAGAGATGGAATGAACTATTTTTTTAATGTATATTCTGCCAATATTGTTGAATGAGACATGTATAGGTAAACAACAACAACAACAACAACAACAATAATTTCCAAAGGAAAGTAAAAAGACAGTAAACGTCACCTCACGGTGGGGGCGGTGATGACGCCGATGAAGAGGATGCGACCCCAGCTCAGAGCGTGGCATGCTGGGAAAACGAAGATGTGCTTCAGGAAGAAGGTGTTCAGCTCCGTCAACTGACGACGACAGAGGAGAGAAACACTGACTGTGAAATCACACACACACAGGACACACAGCGTATACACACACACCTCACTACACAAACACACAAACACACACACACACACCTCACTACACAAACACACACACACACACACAGAACACACAGCGTATACACACACACACACACACCTCACTACACAAACACACAAACACACACACAGTGTAGAGTGTACACACACACACACACACACACACACCTCACTACACAAACACACACACAGTATAAAGAGTGTACACACACACCCACATAACCACACAAACACACACACACCTCACTACACACACACACACAGTATAAAGAGTGTACACACACACACACACACCTCACTACAAACACACACCTCACTACACAAACACACACACAGTGTAGAGTGTACACACACACACACACACACACAATATAAAGAGTGTACACACACACACCCACATCACCACACAAACACACACCCACATCACCACACAAACACACACCCACATCATCACACATATCACCTTCACACAGTGTACAGAGTACACACACACACAGTACAGAGTACACACAAACACACACACCCACACACCTCACTACACACACACCCAGTATAAAGAGTGTACACACATGCCTCACTAAACAAACACACCATCAAACGCACACACACAGAACACACAGCATACAGAGTATACACACACACCATGACACACACACACACACACACACACACACACACACACACACACACACAGCATACAGAATATACACACACACACCACTACACATCACACAGCGTACAGAGCGCATACACACACACACACACACCACTGCACACACACACACACACACACACACACCCCGTACAGAGTACACACACACACAGCATACAGAATACACACAGCATAAAGTGTACACACACCTCACCACACATCCACTCAATTATATATCCATCTATCCATAAGATTATTTATCTGTCTATCTACCTCTCAATCCATCTGTCACCCTTCTATCTGTCTATCTATCCGTCTATCTATCCATCCATCTATGTATTCGTCTGTCCATCCCTCTAATTATTCATCCATTCATCCACAGCCATCCATCCATGTCTATCCATCTGTCTGTCTGTCCATCTATCCATCCACCCATCCATCTATCCACTTCTTATTCATCCATTCACATTTATTCATCCATCAAAATGATATTTTCATATGGACGCTTTAAAATTAAGACAAACCCGAAAGAAATTCTGCTTCCCATCAATTTTTTGTTTATTGGACAAAACTAACATGAACATTTAAAAACTTAAACTTAACTTCCTGCAGTGACATCATCATCACCATCATCATCATCATCAGGTGATAACATAATAATAATAAATATATCCCATTTTCCCCGTTAGGAGAAATGACTAACGTTCTACTGCATCCGAAGGCGTTGCATTTAAACTCAGCTTGTGATCATGTAAATTCTCTCATGTGTTGAACGAGCAGCTGAGGACGAGAGGATGGCGAGGTGCCTGGGGGCTTCATTACCATCTAATCTAATCAGCTTCTCAGGAGACAACACACACACACACACACACACACACCCCCGCTGCGTGTGTAATTACTACTAAAGAATCCCAGAGAGAGCGAGCAAAGACACAGCGAGAGTGAGAGTGACACAGCCACCGCTTTATCCCCTGAAAGTAAGACTCAGACTGATGTTATTTTATTTTTAAAAACCTCGGCAGACTTAAATGGATGTATCCTGTTCTACACTTAACACCTAAAAATAAACGAGTTTTAATATAAAAGCCAAAAAAAACAAAAAGAATTTTTAATTTCACTCTGATACAGCACTGTTTTTTTTCTTCCTTCCAACAGAAGATGGCCGAGTCAAAAAAATGTCTAATCTAGCAAGCTAACATCGCTTAGCCTGGACATTCAAAGAAAAACGTAGCTCGGTATGTCGCGGTACATTATTCACATTTCAAGCTTGTGGAATTTCTGATAAAATTACTGCGCACTTCATTTCACCAGTCACTGAGTGATTAATGAGTTTGCAGTACGTGTGGGATTGTAGGAAGGTGTCGTTTAACACACTCCTGAGTCTCACCTGCCAGATGATCATGAACAGGTAAACTCCAGTTACTCTCTGGAACGAGGATTTGGGGTCGAACCAGTGCACGTAGGTCCAACTGGCCGGAGTGAACTGCAGCACAGCGCGCTTGATCTTCCCCGTGGTGGTGTGGATGTCCCTACAAAACACACACACACACACACACACACACACACACACCCCTCCATGATTAAAGTCAAGTCATGCGGGTTTTAATTGTCATTCCTCTATATAACTTGTATACGTTGGAACATTTCTTCAGGACGGTACACGTGACTACATAACGTTCAGACATGTCTGATAAATACACGCTCTAACTAGACAGGACTGGAACTGGATTTGGGAAAGTAATTTCTTTTTTGAAAATGTTTATTTATAAAGAGCCTTGACCCGTTTTTGTCTTCTGACTATTATATAAGCTTAGTATTTTTTTAAAGAAAACATTCTCAGTATCGGAAAAGAACAAGTGTTATCTTTCCATCTATAATATATACGTTTTCTTCAAAAGTCTTTATGAATCACATCTTTAAAACCGTCCCTGTGACGTCTCGCCCACAGCGTTGAAGTAAAGTAACGTGTCATGGATCTGTACTGACTGGAAGGTCACATGACCAGACATGCAAACTGTCTCGCTGATCCTGAGCTCTGTAAAGGCAGTGAGACACTTTGCAAGTCGACGTGAATTCAAATGTCGCGTCTGGAACGACCGTAGCGCTAAAACATCTCACTTCACTTTGGGTTACTATTAGCCTACATCCATTCACGTATCGCTAATCACTTCTTACAATAATGAGGGAAAAAGAAACGACGCCATAATGTACACTTCAGGCACGCTTGTACAGTATTTATGTTTCGACAGAACGTTTTACAGAAGCGGTGCGTGAACGCACTTGATGCTGGCCCAGTGGTACGTGCGCATCTCCAGGAAGCGGCACACGGTCATGCCGAGCCAGATCCCTCCGCCGTTACAGAGCAGGATGTCCAGGATCACCTGATCCCACCAGCACTCCGCGAAGTTGGGCAGGAGGTGCATGAAGAAGAGCTGCGGAAAAGAGAAACACACATTTCCTGTATTTCAGTACTGTTTTTAAACACACTGTTATTGATTTCTCCTCACGAAACTGAGCATAAGTGCGACACAAAGGCAGAAATGTGTTGAGTGGGCGAGTTTTAATCCGGTTTGGTGTCCATTTCCACAGTTTTGGCTGTAAATAAAATCATGCCATAGCTTGCTAGAGCTTAAAGTAATCAAACTTTATAAAAGTTAAGAGGGGGAATCCTTGTGGAATGGCAGGGTGCTGCTGTGCCCTCTTACTTTCACAATATTTTCACAAAAGTAGTACAAAGGATTTTTAGAAAAGCCTCTTTAAAGCAAACAATAAAATCCACTGTAAGAAATGTAGGTCAGAGAAGAACATTAGAGAAGATTTATGATATGTTACGGCCTGCTACATTTAACCTGACAGATCAATGCCATGACATGTGACACGAGATTAATAATTATTTGAACCAGTTTAACGACTGATAAAGCGTTGATAAAAGCTATAAAAATTAAACACGTGGTCCTTTCTTTGGTTTCATGTCAGCTTAAGTCTTTCCAAAGAGGAGCTCTCAGTCTGCAGATGAGCTAAAGAGAACATTTTTGGATGCATCGCGCCACAGAGCGCACCGCGAGAATCAGTTTATTACAGCACAGTCATTCAGGGCTCTAGGGGGCGCTGTACCTCAGTGAGCTCCCACGTGATGCTGATGGTCCAGCAGAGACCGTAGCTGCGGATCAGCAGGGCCTTCATGCCCCAACCCCAGAAATGGCTGAACGCGAAGATGTCGAAATGACTCAGTATTCGCTCCCACGTGATCACATGACAGTTCACGGCATACTCCTGAAAAAAGGCGAGCCAGCCAGGAGTGAGAAATGAGACAAGATACAAGCGAATACATATTACATAAAGGTATCATGATATCTAAATAAACGTCTCATTTGAAAATGTTCTTTTTTGCAAAATAATATAAAAAGCAATATTTAAAATATGAAATCACACGACAGGCTGGCCAGAGAATAGATCAAAACACACAGCGACACGTACCATGATGTCGGCTTCCCGCTTGGCGTAGCGCAGGTTTGGGTCCAGCCAGTACATGAGCCCCTTCACCTGCTCCCAGTTCAGGAAGATGATGAAGACCAGGAACAGGAAGTAGAGCACGCTCAAACCTGTTAGCCAATCAGAAGACCAGCTGTAGTTTGTCCATTAAAGTCGGTTATTTTACACTGGAGCAAACTAACTATATACAACTACATCTATGAGATCCATGGCTCATGCTCATGTTTGAGAACAGAAATTAAGAGTAAAGTCTGGAGGATGTACACTAACATCACCACGTGATCAGGTCACATTTCAATACATACTTATGAAAAAAAAAAGAAAAGAAAAGGGGGGCGAGCCAGCCAGGAGGGAGTAATAAAGCAAGGCTGCTTACCAAACACTATTCTCCATATTGCTGGGTGTGGCCTTGTGAACGGACCTGTGAAGGAAGAAAGCAGGAATCACAGTTCCAAGCTTTAGAAATGCCTATTTAGCGCATTAACTAGATGCTTCCACAGTGGAAGGTTCTTACCATTTGGGAAGGCAAGGACACTGATGACTGAGAAAAAGAAGATGATCACTATAAGACCTACACGCAGATTACTGTCAGGATTCCCGTCATATCTGTAAACGAAACACAAAACATTAAAACAAAATTAGCTCAGCAGCTACAGTTCAGCAGGACCAAACATCCTATATCTTTCCACAGGCTGTTATTATTGGGATGTAGCCATAAATTAGAAAAAAACAAAACAAATCTTATTCCAAACCGATAAACTTTCCCGGTCATAGTTAAATGCTTAGCTAGCTAGCTATTTCCACTTGCTAAAATGCCTATGCTACAGGTGCTACTATTCTGACGCATTAGTTAGAAAGTTAGTATGAAGTTTAAACACATCAAATCTAACAGGGTATCAATTTGCTAAATACCGCGCACCTTGAATAAACTTGTTAATGGAAAACATAATAATGCAGGTAGTCACAGCTAATTTTGTAATGTACCGCTTCCCACAATGCAATGTGGTAATTTCATTTTCAATATAACTGCTGGAAAAGAAGGTGAAGAAGGTAACAGGGGCATCAGCTATACATATAAACATCATAGTTTTACCTCAGAATACCTAAAATACCTATCCCTTAGCTCATTTATAGTATAGCTAACTGACAATTATTTGCAAGGGTTAATTATTTTATTAGTCTTCCAGTTTTTAATTAGTTGTTGTGGCAATGATAGATATTAGCAAATTAATATATTTTATATTAATATTTTCCATCTATGCCTCGTTTATTTGATACAAAACCTGAGACTTGCTAGCTGCTTATGCTAATTGGGCCTTTATTGTGTTTACATTGTACTCCTACTCAGAAATTGATTAAGTGATTAAGTGTTTGTTTTTGTTTTTGGCTGCTTTAAATAATTTTTTCTGTCACATCACTGCATTAGTGTCGAGTGTTAATACTGTGAGTCACAGTAATTGTTAAAATCCTGGAAGAAAAAAGAAAAAAAAAAGAAAAAGGCACCTGAGGTAATTCTCTGATGGAGCGCAGAAGAATGGGGCTGACAGGTGGTCACGTGACTGCATATTCGCCATACTATTGGCTAATGATGATAAGTCCCGCCCAACTGTATACTACACTCTATATATATATATATATATATATATAGACATACACACATACACACACACTATTTATTTATTTATTTGTTTGTTTGTTTGTTATGTGAAGTAGAGTGCAGTATAGACGTATGTATACACAGCCCCTAAATTTTAAATTTACAACAATACGGAAGTTACAATAACGCACAGAATACCCGGATGTACACCATCGCATAGCACGCGCTAGTCTGCGCCACAGATGCCAAGAACGTTTTCCTGTATCCTTGCTGTGCGCGCGTGCACAGAACTCAAGCACGCGGTTCAAAAAATATATATACACATACATAACGGTCACTTTTAAAAAAAATTTAAATTCCAAAAAAAATAAATAAATAACGGACGCTGGTGTTGCAGGCTACAGCAGCCATTTTATTTAGATGTAGCATCCTTCCTGTGTGAAGGCTTTTAGACGCTCACCTCGTAAAGGCGAAGTACATGAGGCTGAGCACGGTGCAGGTCAGCAGGGTGATGGTGTGAGGTTTGTAGAAGAACTCGATGGTGATGTCCTCCACCTGCTGCTCGTTGATCATGCGGAAATGTGTGCGGTAACGGCCATCGTCCTTGCTCAGAGTGCGGGACCTGTACACGGACGCCGCCATTACTGGAGCACAGAAACCCCCCTTCCCTCTCTTTCTTTCTCTCTCTCGCTCTCTCTCTATGACCAACGCGGATCTCCGGCTCGAGCCCAAATCTCTTCCTACAGGATGGGAAGTGCACTAGATAGAATGGATGCTCCTTTCATGATCTACGTACTAAAATAAAGTGTAAAGACACTGAAACTATGTTCACACAAACATAATAAATAGGGATGAAGGGATCAGGGTTTCATAAACCCCATCAGAGACAACATTTGTGGCAAAAGGAGACAGGGCTGTGTCTCAAATCGACCTCTAGGGTGTTATTAGCACTTGTACTTGCACACTACGTAGTAAATTCTAGAACAAATCCTAGCCAGCACGCGATACTTTTCACTTAGCGATTAGCTTGTTGCTATTGGAAACATGCCGTCAAAACTATTGTACTAAATTACCCTACTACTTATGACATTATGACTTATGCTTTATTTTTTAATAATTATTATCAAATAAAACAAAAAATGTAGTTCACAATGTAAAAGAATGAACAGGTGAATGTAGTTTTCAAACTTTCTGAAATAAAAATGAGAGGTTTCTCTTCAGAATTAGCCATTATGCTAGGTCTATGAAACCTTTAAAGAGATTGGCAAAACACACACACACACACACACAGCTGGGCTGTATTCACCATGTTTAATGAGGGAACTTAATATAAAGTTAATATAATATAAAATAAACACCCCTCTTTTATGGTTTTCACTTAAACATTTCCTGTTAGCTCCGTTACCATGGTGATGTTTCTCAATATGGCGGAGCCCCCCCCCCCATGAGCATTCAGTTAGCGGTTGATGTAAAGTGTAATTTTAGTCAAAACCTAAGCTTTTTCTAAGTAATATACCAACACATCTGAGGAAAATGTTGATATTCCCGAGAGTTTTATATAATTTTTTGTCACTTCGCCTTTACCTTATCCTTATAAATATACCATATATCCATTAATGGCTGGTTGCCTACACTACTGTTTAGAAAGTACAGGTGTAACCTGTGCTGTGACCTCATCACATTTTTATTTACCTGATTTTATCCCCACAACCTTTTATGAGTTTTTAATATAATAGCTCACAGCTTTTTAACAATATGCTGTACTAGTACTGTGCAAAATCTTAGGCACCCTCATTTTTTTAATACTAATTTTCTCTTAGATGTTTATTTTATGACTTTGCATTAGTTAAAAAAGTGGAAGCATTTTACGTATATTTCCAAACATCACTTTTACAACATGATTAAATGTTACAGAAAGATGTTTGCATGTCTAATTAGTCAGATTAGCTGATTCTGGCAGATTCTTCAAGATTCTTAGAAAAACCTACGAGCCGACGCACTGCCAAGTATACCTCATGGTTTTATAAAGACAAAGGGTTTTCACGCCTGTGACTTTAATTAATTTAGTTCTGTTTCCTGCTTTTTATAGCACTTTATTTCAAATATAGAAAACATTTAATTTCATTATTTTTGAAGGCATGACATTGTGGCATATGCATATATAAATATGATGACACAGTGGAGGTGATTATACAGCCCTTAGAGGTGGGAGGAAACCGGAGAACCTGGAGGAAAAAAACACTGGGAGAACATGCAAAACTCCATGAACTCACCTTCAGCTACAGCTTTAGCTTGGCCAGGGTCACAGTGGACCTGGTTTCAGTGAATATGTTTTATTTATTTGTTTGTTTAGTCATTTATTTTTAAATGGTGCTGTAGATTTAAACACTGTTTAAATCTTAAGGAAACTTATCATTTCCATGAGATGCACATAAACTGCAAACATTTCATAAATGCTTTCAGTGCACTTTCAAATTTGGTTAGTCAGGCTTTTTTTTTTTTTTTGACCCAGTCCCAAAACATTTCAAAACAAAATTACACCCATGTTATTAAACTTGACAAAAAATTTCAGCTGGTAGTTTGTAATTTGTGACAGTCCAAATTTAATATTTGTACTGGTGACCTTACACCTGTACAGAAAAGCCATCACATCAAACACATCTAATCACTCATACTGCTGAGACACAATATTTCTGACTTCTTGTTCTTGGAGAAATACTTTTTTTTTTTTTTTTTTTTTTTTACACGTTTCTGAGAAGTGTGCTTTGACGGCTGCACGGCTCCAAAAATAAAATTTCGCAACAGTTGATGAGTGTCTGCGTGTGTAGAGAATGTGTAGAGAATTGCTCTCAGTGTTTTTCTTTTTTTTCCTTTTGTTTCTGTTAAAGCAGAAACCATTTGTTACTATAGGCCTCTTTTAAAACCGTGCAGTAATACAACTGCTGCAACAATACTTTTCCCTTAACTGACCACAAACTAGTGCAACACACACACACACACACACACACACACACACACACAGTGGTGCAGCTTCACACATAAGTGTTATTTTCATGCAGCAGTCAGTTAACACGTGAATGATCTGATCCTTCGAATCTAACATGCAATAATGATATTAATACACAGTAATAATCCCGAAAGGGAAACACATGTAAGCACAAGTGTTTTGTTCTTTATTGCTACACATTGCTTCTATGTTAAATCCTTATAAAGAGATTAAAATAATTCAAATATTCCTCTGTGCTCTCTCTGTGTCTTTATCCGGACACCATCTCAGTGAAAAAACATGCCGGAAATGTTGAGCTGGTCTGCACAGACACTTTCACACCTCTCCGTCCCACTCACACACACACACAGACACACACACACACACACACATCTGTCATGTAGTCAACATACTGTTTAATACTCAGGGCCATACAAAACAAAAAGAATGAAAAGATCATTTTTATAATTAAAAAAAAAAGATAAGAAAAACCTAATTGTAAATCAGTAATAAGGTGTAAAGGAGTCATCTATTATGTTTATAATTAAAATGGTCTTTCTTTATAATAGTTCATACTTGAATTCATATATACAATATTTTACTTTACATTTCTACTTAACAAAATGTTTAACCCGCAAAATCACACAACACAACAGCTTATTAACAAGCAGCTCCTCAAAGCAAGAAGTAAAAGTAAGTGCAAAAGCCTCGTTACACTTATTCAATGAAACTCGGAGGCGAATAAACAATGAGTCGCTCAAGAGACGGAACAAAGACGCGACTTATCTGAGGTCAAAGGTCACTAAACATGTGCCTTATTCCAGTTTCAGTCCATCACAGCTCACATGTCCTGCTTTAGTGTGATCATGGGCTGAAGAGAAAAGCAGGACAAAAGGATTTTCATGAATAATAGAAACGTATAGATAAAGCTGTCTTTTAAGAGACATTATTTTGGACTAATGTGTCAGAAAAGAGCACTACATGTCCTTCTCAGTTCATAATTCTACAGCAATGTAGCACCGTTGTACAATACTCTGATAAAATTGTATATAATAGTTGAATATCTCTGCATGCTTTGTGTAATATTAGTAATATAAATGAGAATATCTCAGTATAAGGATATTTTATGACATGTTTATATGAACATTCCTCTGTCTGACGGTTTCTGTTTCATCTACACCAAGCTCTTTATCAGTACACAGGAAAATCATGCTTTAATCTGTGGTTCTCTGATTTTATCTGATTTTGCTGCACATTTGCTAAGCACTTTCTTTCCTTTTTTTTTTTTTTTTTTGCACTATATTCACATGTAATATGTACCTAATGTTTTATTTCCTAACATATACTTATTTCCTGTGTTCTTGTCTGACATTTTCAACAGTCTGCATGATCCCAGTTTTTTTTTTTTAAATCATGCTTTATGGATAATTAAATAATGAAACAATAAAATAATTAACTAAATACTTGAATAATATGCTCTAAAAATTTAAAAAGCTAAGAACATCTCACCATTTGAAGAACAATCGAAGAACCTTTTTGTTTTTCTAGGAGTGTAGCTTCCTAAAGTGCTTCTACACTCTCTAGTAATCTAGTAGAACCTTTTTCATCTAGAACCTTTAAGAGTTCTTCAGTTGTCCCTTTAAATGTTCTGTGCAGAACCCAAGACAGAATGTTTCCCTATCAGAAACCTTTCTTTAAAAAGTAGAACACTTTATTGAAAGCTAACCTTTAATTATACAACGAACAGACTCCAGATTATTGTATTTTCTTCTTAATACCTTGAACCTGTCAGGAGTTTAACGCTTATCTCTTGGTACTTGGTACATCTTTAGAAATAGGGGTTCTTCGAGGGTTCTTCGGATAATTAAGGGTTCTTATCCTACTACAACAGAAACTGTAGTAAAGCTCTGTAGTAAAGTGTTTTTTAATACTTCCTGTATTTCTGTTCCTGGTGTCTAGTTTTTGTAGAATCTTAAATAAGATTAAATGTGTGTTTTAAATGAAAGTAAATGATTTTTGTACGTTACCAGGCTGTTGAAATGAGCTCGGCACACGGCTTTACTCTCCCAGTAGATCAGAATCACAGAGAGGAGAAACTCAAACCCGTACAATATTGCGATCACCACGTCCAGTCCTACATGCACATTTTTTGTCTGCATAGAGGATAGATAAAACTGGGAGGGAAGGAAAGATACAAATAAATGATATAAATCAGAAATTCCTCTTTGTTGTAGTGTGCTGATTACAGAACTGACCACGCAACATTAATGATCATGTCACACCAACACTACTTTAAAACAAGCTCTAGAAAGAGCTGGAAAAAATAGAAAAGGAGAGAAACTGTTTCTACGTTATACTGAAGGCTCAGAGCGATCGTCTTAACAAGCCCACTCAGCATATACTGTGATGCACTGAAATCGTTATATATGTAATTGGACGTGAGTGTCAGTGAGCATTATTAATAATAATTACCCAATAAAATACAGCATTGATCATAAACAAGGTAATCGTGATAACTGCTAAGCAAAGGCCAATGATGTTGAAGATGAACGACGCCTTCATCTGTTTTCAAAGACAAAAACAACATTTATGAATTTCCATGCAAACTGACTGGAGCTTAAAGAAACAACAAGCTTTCGATCAAATCAAAGTTTAGAGAGTGGAGTTTGGAGTACATGGAGTACGTACCATGGGCATTAATGGAGTGTTTCCAGCGGCAATCGCCAGACTGCCACACAGTATATACTGGAAAGACAAAAAAATTAATCTGATTATGGTACGTGAGACAACACAATAGAATCAAAACAAATTTGCAATCGGCTAATAAAGTGACTCGGATAGTTTAACATTTCCTTCTACTCTACAAAACCATAATTCAAATAAATGTCTGTTTCTTAATATCAGCTGTTCACTCACTAGCGTTGAAGAACTGGGTATAAACATAATTAATGTTATTGTTTAGCCTGATATCATTAAGTTGTTCATATATACTGTATATTTTTTGTTAACAAGTTCTTCAAAGTAGAATCAGAGTGAAAGAAGTGAACGAGGTTCTTTATCGTAAACACCACTGTCTCACCAGGATGCTGGGAATAACATAGATAGCAGTAATATCAGCAGTAGGAGCTCTGCCAAGCCAGTTGATGATGATTCCTCCCAAACACAGGATAAAAACTGCAGTGATGATCTGAGCCGCCTTAAACACAAGACAACGAACAAACACAGCAGTAACAGTACTCATTATAGCACATATGATGTATTATGAAAGTCACGTAAGATAAGGACATAGGTATAAAATATATACAGATAAACGAGTATAAAACTATAGAGAAGACATACCTTATATAATGATAAAATACAGACCTGTGCTTAAACACAGGTTTAAATATAATAAGTATTTATAAAACATGCAAGCAGAGTTAGTAACGGAGCGTACAGTGTCTTTCACATGAACAAAAGTAGGATGCGTGGTCTGGTTTTGGCGTGTTTGCCTTCATGAATATGCGAGCTGATGCGAAACAGGGCGGAGTCAATGCAAATGAATTCACTTAGCATGTGCAAGGTGAGCTGATAAAACGGAAAGTTTAACAGTGACTGCATGCGCAAACGAACATGTCCTGAGAGCATGTATTAAATTTGCAGAAGATCGTTTCCTCTAAATGAACAAAAAAAAACAAAAATTCGAACATTTATTAAATTTTTAAGATTATGCCTCAGTATCTCAACATGATCAAAAGGTTTCAAAAGACAAAATGGTGACGTGATTTTACTCGCATTGTTTTAACAGATGTATTTCCTTGTCTCTGGAGTGCCACCCTTATCTATTTGTACCTTTAATATGCATCCTTCACCTGGAAATGTGGATCGAGTGTACCTTTAAAGGTGATTTAAGGTACACAATGGACCGTAATTCATTTTTTAGAGTCAATATTTGCTGCACGTTCACACCTGATCCCAGCTTTTAGACAGACACAATGAAAAAAAAATGTAATTCACATGTACCCTATGAACAGAACACACACTATTTACGATCATTGTATTTTGTACAGTTTTTCAACACGTCTCCACGCCTTTAACCTGCGTTATATCGGACACATCGATGTATGTGTGGCAAGATTGAGTTTCATTTTGACTCTTCAAGGAGTTAATTAGAAATCTGAACTCACCACTAAACAAACATCGCACACAAGCGCCTGTTTCACGCGTGCTATCTTCTTCATCACTAGTGTGTGTTCTGGGTATTTAGCACTCACACAAATCTCTCTATTTTTCCTCACTGTGGTTGCAATTCAGTTTCGAGAACTTCAGCTGTGTCTCTGTGCGTAGATTACGTTCTGATTCACTTCTATGTGACTTTGGTTTTTAACAAATCGTTAAATGTTATTATAACAACTGAAAAGGAAAATCGACACACATTTCTAATCGTGTTGTGAGTCCTCCTACCCCGAGTGCTTTGGGGTGACCCCGTTGAAACACTTTGTAGGTGTCCTTGAACCTGCAGCTGAATTTGTTGGGCATGAGCTGTCCCTCTCTGGCGTCCCTGATGCTGCCGAGAGGGATAGTGATGACCATGCAGTCATCCGGTTTGAACGTGTACCTCATAGTTCTGGAGGAAAGTGAAGGGAGTGAAAGTGAATTCATCTCATATATAGTGGGATACAATCACAAGTGTCCAGAAACACTACACTTATCTGCACACAGCACAACGAAAAGTACTTTATGTATATTTTAGAGATGGCACGATACTATTTTTTCTTTTCCGATACAGATCCCAAGACCTCGAGTATCAGCTGATATCAATATCCATCTGATATATTTTTCTTTAAAAGCTACTAAGCTTTAAAATGATTTACAAAATACAGGAAAAATACAGAAGCTAAAATCATTGCAAATATATGCAGTATAAATATAGTAAAAATAAACCTTAACAAAAAATACAATCAATTCTCTTCACGTGTAAACGTTTCCAGGTCCAAAAAAAAAAATCTTTTCCCAATCCAATTCCAATCTTTTCGGTTTGAATTAATGATGGATAATTAACTCTATTCCTGTTCTTTTAGCTGACATATGGGCTTCTTAATAAAGTGAAGTTGCGGAATGTATGCGTAGCGCTTTATAACAGTGTTATAAATGTGAAAATTAATTCAACTGGCTATATATATGAGCTTCTAATGTAAGTAAATGATTCACTTTAAAACGTGTTTCTTAATAGTTTTGAATGAAAATGAACCTCGCCCTATTTTTACGCTCCCGTATGCAAATATGAAAGATACATTAATGTCAAATGACGGATACATATTTCATAAAAGGGTCCTAAAGCTACATATACGTGCTGTTATTAATTTGTAATATATACAGAAATTTGACATGTAATGTTATTTGAGGTTTCTTCACTCGTCTCTTTCTCACGTTAAGACGAAGGCGCACTTATCAAACCTACTCATTTACATTAATGTCTCACACTTCCGTATCATGAAGATCTTTAGGAAAGTGAATGTGGAATTTGCAATGAGAGAGAAAAGGAAGTGAGTTTAAAATGCGCAACGTGGACTAGAATTGCGTTTTTATCCTGCAGAAATGGGAAGCTGTAAATGAACGGAAACAAACCGGGCACACATTTAGTTTAATAAATCTAGACACATGTTCTAAGTCCTAGATACAATATAATTAAATATATACATGTTAGATTTTGTGTAATATTAATGTAACATAATTGTGAGAACCTTGTTGGAGCAACTTAAATAAATGCACTTAAAATAAACAATATTAAATGAATATAAATAGTAAGCTATGAAGCATAAAGTAATTAAAACTAGACATAGACCTTATGTCGTATATGTAATATATATATATATATATATATATATATATATATATATACATATACACACGTATACACACACACACATGTGACGTGTGTGCGCCATTTTTTAATGTATATAAGACTCCAAAATAAATATAAATATTAATATGAAAAAATAGTAAGCTACACGTAAATTTAATAAAACTTGACAAATGTATACATATATATATATATATATATTAAATATATGCATCTTCAATTCATTTGTGTAATATAAATATAACATAATAATCGTGAGCACAATTGTGAGAAAACGTAAGAATAAAAACGGGGCAGCTATAGAACTTATATATAAATAAGTAATACGGCTGTAAAAATAACATAAAAATTAAAAATAGTAAACAATAAGTAAATATGTTAAAACTAAACACGCTTTATTATTATTATTATTATTATACCTTATTATACCAATATTGAATTAAAAAAACAGAAAGCTATGAATAAAGTGAACAAAAATGAGTACTCCTATTTGTATATAGAGTAAATTATTTATAAAGTTAATTCTTTTTAAAGATAATTGTGTAAGAGCTCACACTTACGGCTGTTGTCCAGCGCCTGGTCTGAGAAAGTGTGAGTTCTGTTTAACCGCCGCGTTTTTTTCGTGGTTTCGTCAGTCCTCACTCTATTTCCTCGTTCATCAGAGCTGCAGTGTGTGAAGTGGGGATGGAAATTATTTTCTCATCAGCTTTCTTCTGAACACACGCGCTGAACCGAGGCTGCTGAGAAAGACAGAGTTTTATTGTGTTATTTTTAAAGGATTGTTTTTTTTTTTTTGTTGTTGCTGTTGGCTGGCAGTCGCTTCTCTGAGAACACAGGAAGATTCCTGATACGGTGAGTCTCTGATCGAGAGCTTTAAAGGAAACTCGTACGGAGATTGTGTTTAGGTGATTATTAAAATTGTAATAGTGATCGTTTAAACTGTAACCGTGATCGTGTTTAAGTGTTGATGGATGTTTCTCGGCTAGATTATAAGGATTATTAAAAAAAAATCAACACAGTGAAGATGACTAATTATTTACTTTAAATCATGTTACTGTTTGATTTAAAGAAAAAAAGGGGGAAAGGAGTTAGGAAGGAAGGATGGAAGGATAGAAGAAAGGAAGAATGTGATCTGAGCACAAAGCAAAATTTTCATTTCATTCATGTGACTTGTGTGGAAATGTGACTTGTGAAAACATGACTTGATAGTAAGTGTGATGTGTGTACATGTAACTTGTTCGTAAAAGTGACCTGTTCGTAAAAAAGTGACCTGTTCGTAAAAAAGTGACCTGTTTGTAAAAGTGACCTGTTCGTAAAAGTGACCTGTTCGTAAAAGTGACCTGTTCGTAAAAGTGACCTGTTCGTAAAAAAGTGACCTGTTCGTAAAAGTGACCTGTTCGTAAAAGTGACCTGTTCGTAAATGTGACCTGTTCGTAAATGTGACCTAATAAGTTAATTTTTTTATATAGTGCCTTTCTGCACACTCAAGGTCGCTTTACAATATGGCAACATGACAGCAGACAAAGAACAAAAGACAATAAACAAAA
>CM074995.1:1157998-1160498 GCA_037576825.1 Pangasius krempfi
TTGAAATTGGTCTGTAATTGGCCATATCAGAGGGGTCAAGGCCGGGTTTCTTTAACACTGGTGTGACAGATGCAGTTGTTCAGAAGTTGAGAAATGAGAAGTGAAATAGGCCGTGAAATAATAGGTGCAGAGTTTTTGAGTAGAGCAGTAGGAGCAGGATCAAGATGACAAAAAGATGGATTAGATTTTTTAAGTAACTCAGAGATGTAAGCAGGGGTTAAAGGATCAAAATCAGTAAAAGTACCAGGTGCAAAATCAAAGGGGAAGTCATGTGAGTGGATAGAGGAGTTCATTGTTGGAAAGAGATTATATATGCAATTAATTTTATTAAATTGTTCGTAAAAGTGACCTGTTCGTAAAAGTGACTTGTGTGTAAAAGTGACGTGTTTGTAATGTGTCTAATCTGTAAATGTGACTTGTTCTGAAAATGATTTGTTTGCAAATCGAACTTGTTTGTAATTCTTTGTTTAGAAATGTGTATTTCTAAATGTGACTTGTCTGTGTTTAACTCTTGTTTAGCCAGCTGTGTGATGGCGTGTGTTAATTTCGCCATGGATGTGATAGAGGATCACTCAGGGAGACGTGGACAACAGGGTGATGGGAGTCCGCTGATTAAACATTACAGAGTCTCAGAGCTCATTCCTGCCCCAGAACTCCCTCTGCACCAGCTTCTGAAAAGAGAACCGGCTGTCTGGGCCGTAAGATCGCTTACTGCACCTTTAACACTCCATTACGTCTAACCAAAATTAAACATAGATACCTTCCTTCCTGCCTATTCTTCAGTTCCTGCTAATGAGTTAATCTCTCTCTCTCTCTCTCTCTCTCTCTCTCTCTAGGCTGTGCAGATCAGCAGTGGGATTTTGAGCATCGGAATCGGAGTCATGTTTGCTGTGTGTTTCAGAATTGATGACATGCTACTCACCTTGTTCAGAGTCCCGATCATGAGCGGCATCCTGGTAAAAAAATAAAAGCTTCCTATTTACGTGATAAATATCTCAGAAAAGGTTTAAGGAAACAAACAAAACATCAGCAACAAAAAACAAATGTACACTTCTGCTTCACTAAAACCATCCCGTCATTCATTACTTTACTATAACTGCAGCACACACACAGTGTTTTATTCCATATGCTGTATTTCTGCAGTTATACACAGTTGTACATTTCTCTATTTATAACATCGCTGTCCAATATGTTAATACAAACTTCATATCTGTAGTTGTTAATAACTCTTGTTGTTGTTGTTGTTGTTGTTTTTGTGTTATGTTTCAGTTCCTGATGGCTGGATTTTTATCCATGCTGCTGTACAGACACCCTGCACTCTTACAGGTTCACGTCTCCGCGTTATACACGTGTAACCCTGCCATTTATTACAATTTCTTTCTGTTTCTTTCTCAAACGTGCAGCGTGTTCATTTTCTCCTGCAGATGTGTTTTCACTCCAACATCTTCTGCCTGGCCGTAGCTGCGATCGGAGCAGTGCTGCTGTTTGTGGATTTAGGCAAAAATAAAGCTACAGATCTGCACCATCAGGTCCTCAGATTCAAACTGAATATTTCCAAATATGTTTTTTTTTTTTTAAATACTGATTTGACGTTTGGATAAAAATGAGCTGTTGTTTGGTGTCTGAAATTGTCCTCCTTCTTTTACATGCACAAGGTACAAGGCTAATGTGGTTAAGTAATGGAAACTCACGGCCAGCAGTTTAGCATCGTTCAAACTGCGTGTCTTGGCTGATTTGGGATTTTTGTAAATTTCATCTTACAGCTGTTCGTCCATGCAGGATGTAGTGTTAACCATGTGTGGACTTATTTAATGTGTGTGTGTGTGTGTGTGTGTTTTATGCAGGTGGAAATCCTGGTGCTGTGTGTGACGCTGTTGGACATGCTGGTCTCCGGCGTCCTCATATCTTTCATTTACGCAGAAAAGCACCGGCTCGTGAGGAAGTGACTCCGCTCTCAGCTTTAACCCAGAATGAAACTTAAGTTAATGCAAGTAACTGATCAAAGTCGAGTTATTTGAATGGACGCTTTTATTTTTCATCAGAATGTTTCTTTGTGAGAACAGGCTGTACACCAACTTGCAGACAAATATCTCAGGACTTTACACGCAGTCATCATGGATTTCATGATAAACAGCTTCAAAATGTCGTTTACAAGCGAGTCGGCTCTTTGAGTCGACTCTTTTAGCTGAATCTTGATCCGAGAAGCAATTCGAATATATGAGCTGTGTTTTTTTTTCTTCTACTTGTTACTCTCACAGTGTAATTTAATAAAAATGTTTCAATGGAAACCTCATTTCAACATTTGTTGAGATGTCTGTTAGTGCGAAGTAAGCGCTTTATCCCGGTCAGCGTCACTGTGACGTCGTTGAGGCGTTTAATATTTTCTCTGATTAAATCAAATAAAACTTTACCATTTTCGTCTGTTCAAACAGAGCATGAGTTCCTCTAAGATTTAAACGTGTGATTTACTTTCCTTACACCATCATTTATTTAAAAAAAG
>CM074995.1:1165498-1176118 GCA_037576825.1 Pangasius krempfi
AGCACGTCCCTGAAATGTTTTATTCCTCTTATACGACAGCAAAGTGATAACGATTAAAATGTATTTATTGATATACAACACGAAAACGGTTCTTGTCGGAAAGTTGCAGCTTCACCTCTGAGAGTTACAAAGCGATGAGACTGGAGACGTATCAGCGTATCGAAGATTTTTTAATCTGTTCACGTGGAGTGTCTGCCGTCTGCCGCGTACGTCCCTGTGGACGCGCTGTTGCTATAGAAACGATGACGTATTAGAATGAGTGCGTTAATATAAACCTGTGATGAAGTGAATTATTTTATGCAAATTTGCTTCACTGCGAACTTCAGAGAAACTCAATCGTTATACCTGTGAGTGTTTCTAATCTTTCTCATGTATTAGAATGCTTTTGAATGTGCGTTTGTGTGTGTGTGTGTGTGTGTGTGTGTGCGTGGCTGCAGCATAGCGTGTCACGTGTATCATGTAGCGTGTCACGTCTCCTCCCGCTGATCACTGTTGCGGCTCTTGTAAAACCCGCACGCTGAAAAAAATAAGTTTGAGAACGGCCGTTGCTCTCAGTGCATCCTTTCAGTGTTGCACCAGTTTAACCACACACACACACACACACACACACACACACACACACGCACACACACACACACACACACACACACAGGCACAGACACACACACACACACACGCACAGACGCACACACCCTATTATCTAGTTCCTTCATAGTGTCATGGTTTATTTAGAATCAAAGCCTAGCCGCTGGTGTAGGAGGTGTTTCCTGTTACACTTCCTCTGCTGCTGTAACCACACACACACACACACACACACACACACACACACGCCCTTCACTACTGCACGCGACGTATTGAAATCTTGGATTTTTGCATTTCTGAATCTGAGGAATACGACTTCTGTTTCCGCAAATGATATTAATTATTAATATAGTCGCAAGCAGCGATCTGTGGGGTCCAAGCACTTCACAGATTGCGGCTCCAGTAGCCAGTTCTTGCTACGATGCGTAGAACAGTAAAGAGACCATAGTTTACATACTTATGAAAGTTTTATGAAGTTGATTTTTGCACTACAATGCGCAAGGGGCGGAGCTACCGGAGGGCACAAAATGCAAATGAGAGGCAAAAAAACTGAGCCGAGTTTGCGCCGTGCTAAACTGGTAGCTGTGGGACTCCATTACGTGTCAGTGGCGCATGCGGACTCACCCATGGAGGGCTGCGTGGCGGCGTCGTGCTCCAGCTCGTCCTCCTCGATGCAGTCGTAGTGCCAGTGGGCGAGAGGAGGGTGGGGGGCGGAGCTAAAGAGCGGCAGGTTGAGGGAGCTCATGAAGGAGGACGAGGAGTGGCTACTGGAGGAGGAGGAGCTGCTGTTGGAGATGGTGGAGTGCGGTCTCTTGAAGGGGCTGGAGTGATCGTAGGAGGAGACGGAGATGGAGGAACGAGTGCGTGACTCTGCAGAGATAAATGTAACAATCCATCAGTTCTACCGACATCTGTTTATCTACATCATTTCTGAGAGAAAGAACAAAACTCTGCGGTTAAAATGACCGTGATTGATTAAACACGGCAACCAATGAAAACAGAGGAGAGGTGGGCTTCAATTAACACGCACACACACGCACACACACACACACACAGATACACACACACACACACACACACACACACACAGTCAGGTCCAGTCATGAGAGATCTTTTTAGGCGTGTTTGAAAAGGAGGCGCTGAAAGACAGCAGAGTGATCTTCAACTCTCAGAGTGCATCTCCGTCTTAAACAGAGCGAGAGATCAGAGCTGTAATTACAGAGTGTCTCACAGTCAGGGAGAGAGAGAGAGAGAGAGAGAGAGGGGGGGGAGAGAGAGAGGAGAGAGAGAGAGAGAGAGACAGAGAGGGGAAGAGAGGGAGAGAGAGAGAGAGAGCGAGAGAGAGAGAGGTGGTGGTGGTGGTGGTGAAAAACAAAGATGAGGAGATAGCGAGAGAGATAGACGGGGAAGAGAGGAGAGAGAGGAGAGAGAGAGAGAGAGAGAGAGACAGAGGAGGAGAGAGAGAGGGGGGAGAGAGAGACAGAGAAGGAGAGAGAAAGGAGAGAAAGAGAGAGAGGGGGAGAGAGAGAGACAGAGAGGGAGAGATAGAGAGAGAGAGAGACAGAGGAGGAGTGAGAGAAGAGAGAGAGAGGGGGGAGAGAGAGGGAGAGAGAGAGAGAGACAGAGAGGAGGAGAGAGAGGAGAGAGAGAGACAGAGGAGGAGAGAGAGAGGGAGAGAGAGAAAGAGAGCTAGACAGAGAGAAAGAAAGAAAGGCAGACAGAGAGCAAGAGAGAGAGACAGAGATAGACAGAGAGAAAGAAAGATAGAGACTGGTAAAAACAAATAAGGGGAAATTATAGAAAAACAGAAAAAAGGGAGTGAGAGTGAAACAATGAGAGAAACAGAGAAAGAGTGAGGCAAAGAATGGACAGAGAGAGAAATAAAGACAGAAGAGGAAATATTGGAGAGAAAGAACGGAAGAGAGACAGATAGACAGAATAAAAGATTTTTCGAGATTATTTTAATAGCGCAAGTTACAGATAAATAAATAATACACTCAACAGCAGACACACAGAAGACGCCACACACGTAGAGAGATAGAGTGTGTATGAAAGACAGTATAAAAGAGAGAGAGAGGGAGAAAGAGGGAGAGAGAGAGGGAGAGAGGGAGACGTACCTGTGCCTTTCGTGATGTAATCTACAGCTCGGTCGCTGATGGCTGCGTCGCTCGGTTTGATGTCCATGAACGGTTTGTTGCCGATTCCCATAGAGACCATCTCCTGCATCCGCAACTCTGTTGAGCAGAGGAGACGTACGTGTGTGTGTGTGTGAGAGAGAGAGAGAGAGAGAGAGATAGAGAGAGAGAGAGATAGAGCGCACACTTAATGCCAGGATAAAACTGTACGGTATCACAGAGAGGGAAGATAAGATATAGACATATCAGTACAGATGATATACTGTTCCTGTCCACCAGAGGGCGCTGTCTCTTGCGTAGGCAGAATAAAGCCTCGTTTGCCAGAAGTCTCTATATAATGTCATCTAAAATTAAAAATAGCTACGAATCAAATTCTGGTATAAAGCTCTAGCCTCAAACTTTAGGCCACGCCCCCAGCTGAGTCTGACACCAAACTCAGTGCTGAGGAAGAACGTGATGGTGCTGTGATCGATTTTATCTCGGTGACGTCGTCCAAACCTGACACACAAAACACGTCTCAACCGAGAGACTACATTTGCATGCTAAATAGTAATCTATACCGATAATACCCTGGACAGGCCACGCCCACGAGTGACACGAGCGCCACGAGTGAACGTAGAGTCAGCTGACCTCTGTTTCTGAGCGCTTGTCTCCACAGGATCTTGCCGATGATGGAGGTCCAGGCCGCCTTGCTCTCGGCCGAGCTGGCCTGCAGGATGAACGTGTCCTGGGACTTCCTGCGCCGGAACCAGATCTCGAACCGGAGGCCGCTGTCGCCCACGTTCTCCGTCATCCCGATCTCTGCGGTCTGCGGAAAACGGTAGTGACGTTAACTCAAACAATGAGCTGTTTGTTACGACCTACTAAGGCTTTTTGAACCTTTTTGAGTAAACCTTTAAGGAATTCTGCTGACAATGCGAATTTAAAGCGAGACCCTTTACGCTGTACGATTTTCGGCCACTTTTTCTGACAAAAATCGTGCGTCGTTAAGGAATTCTTTGGTCGTGAGTTGATGTTGCTGATGTTATAATATATACAGTCATGTGAAAAAATTAGGACACCCCATGAAAGGCTGTGTGTTTGTTTTTTTTACGTAGTTAAACATATGGACATTTGATCTTCATTTTAACAATATTGAGAGATTCAAGTAATAGAACTAAACAAATAAAACCAAACATTTTTTTTTTAAATGATCTGTAAAATATAATAATAATAATAAAAAAAAATCCAGTTTCTTGTGAGGAAAAAGTAAGGACACCCCCACATTTATTTGTACTTAAAATGGCTAAAATGACCTGCAGGTGCATCCCATCAGGTGCAGATTATTAGAACATCGTTACAGAGCATTTTGAAGGAGACTCGTCTTGTTTAAACCTCAGACATTTAGTTTGGTTTGCTCTTAATTGTTGAAGTGAGAGGTATCACCATGGTGAGATCCAAAGAGCTCTCTGAGGCCTTCAGAAAGAAGATTGTTGATGCTTATGAGTCTGGTAAGGGATATAAAAAAGATCTCAGAAGAATTTGTAATCAGCCATTCCACATTTAAAACGACTGCCAGCATGGCCAGGTCGGGCGTCCAAGCAAATTCAGCCCAAGAGCAGACCTCAAGATGCTTAAAGAAGTCTCCAAAAACCCTGAAATATCATCACGGGACCTACAGCAAGCTCTCGCTACAGCTGATGTCAAAGTGCATGAATCTACAATCAGAAAGAGACGCACAACTTTAATGATCATGGGAGGTGTGAAAGGAGGAAACCTTTGCTGTCTATGAAAAACATGAGGGCAAGACTGAAGTTTGCCAAAGAACATAGACAAAGGCCAAGACTTCTGGAATAATGAGCTTTGGACAGATGAGTCTAAAGTGGAGTTATTTGGACACCATAACAGAGGGAATGTTTGGCGTGAACCAAATACAGCATTTCAGCAAAAGAACCTCATACCAGCTGTGAAACATGGAGGTGGAAGTGTTGTGGTTTGGGGCTTTGCTGCAGCAGGACCTGGTCAGATCTCCATCACGGAGTCCACTATGAATTCTACATTGTATCAGAAGGTGCTCGAGGAACATGTGAGATAATCTGTCGAAAAACTGAAGCTGAAGAGGAACTGGACCTTGCAGCATGATAACAATGACCCAAAACATACCAGTAGATCCACCAAGGACCGGCTGAAGAGTAAAAAAATGGAGACTGGCCAAGTCAAAGCCCAGATCTAAATCCTATCGAGATCCTTTGGAGATCCTGAGGAATGGGGAAACTTTCTTCTAGTCGATGTCACAAACTGGTCGATGGCTACAAGAAACGTCTCACTGAGGTTATTTCAGCCAAAGGGGGAAACACTCACTATTTTAAAATCGCCGAACTCGTGGTGCCGCTACAAATACAAAGCCAGGAAATACCACGCTTTTGAGATGTTTGAGATGTTTGAGATGTTTAAACCCTTCACCTTAAAAGATTGTTTATAGATGTAGATGTCGTATCCCCCTTCAATCTTTTTGGTTTTGCTAAACAGGATGAGGTCCTCGAACAGGAAGACGTGCCGGAGGTACTTCCTGCGTCCGCACCACACTATGAACTCGTCCTGACACCTCAGCTGGCCCTGTTCCTTCAGATTCACCTACAAAAGAAACGAACCAAAAAAAAAAATCACTTAACGTGTTTGTGAACTCTGAAAGGCGCTACGGAAACGAACAGGCACGGTTTATATCGCGCTGCTTACATCACATCCTCTGATGGCGTCCATGGCGAGCAGGTCGTTGCCGTGGCGCAGCTGGAACTTGACCATCTCCTCGGCGGTCCTGAGGTCGGCGAGCTCCTGCTCCTGCGATTGGCTGCACTCTTTTATCAGGTCCTTCAGCAGCAGGGCGTATTTACTCATCCTCTGGATGGGCTTCAGCAGGTAGGACGCCAGGTCCATCTTGTCCTCCAGCTCCACCTGCTTATGCTGCGGGAAAAACACATCAGCGATTTGAAAAAAATATTTTTTAACAATTTTCATAGATAAAGCGGTGGTCAGACTAAACATGGTGAAAAAAAACCCAAAACGATTCTTCACTGGGAAATAACGTGTGATGCGGAAATGTCAACGTTCATCTGACACGTGAGATGAACGTGAAAAAACAAGTCTGATGTCACTGCTGCTTAAGACAGATGTTTATGCTTAAAGGCGAACTTGACTATACATGACCCGGGACCTGCTAGCTTTAAAAGACAGACAGAGTGTCCTCCCGGAGGCGCTATAAAACGGGTCACGACAGAAAAAGACGCACCATTTTAAACGAGCGATATGAAGTTAGACCTCATGAATCCTTCTATAGCGCACGCTACTTAGGAATCTTCTCTGGGCATCGCTTTAGATTAGATTACATGAGAACTTCTTCATCTCAGCGATAATAAATATAAACAGTTCTGCTGTAAACGGATCCATTAAAGTCTCCGTGTTTTGTAACCGTGAGCCGTGAGGACACCGGACCCTCGGTAGTTTCGGGAAGGTCGTGGTGTCAAATTCGATATGGAAACAGTGACGTTCCTGATGATCTTGCATTCCAAGACCCCATGAGCGATGATTATTATCAGTTCTCATCTGACCTCAGAGCAGCTGAGGAGGACATTTTAGATTTTCCCATAGGCTTAATCGTTCATTTTGAGATTTTACGACCATGGAGTGCGCGTCTATACAGGGGTTTTACGGTAAACACCAGGTGTTTTAGTTAAAAATGTAGACACAAGAAAAGGTTACACACACACACACACACACACACACACACACTTTTTGTACAAAACATTCTTTTTTTTGGTCAATCGAGAACAATAGATTTTTACGTAAATATAATATACAAAATGGCCGACACAGTATACAAAAGAGATAATATACAAAATGGCCGACACAGTATACAAAAGAGATTATATACAAAATGGCCGACACAGTATACAAAAGAGATTATATACAAAATGGCCGACACAATATACAAAAGAGATTATATACAAAATGGCCGACTCCGGCTCCATCGCGACCCTGACCAGGACAGAGTGCTTACTAAAGATGAATTAATAACATACAAAATAATATACACAGATTACACTTCGCTTTTTATTAGCGACCTTTACTGAGGTAATTCATGTTAATTAGTGTTTTTGAGAAACAATATTAAAGTGTTTTAGTGCAGAAGGAACGGAGGTGGTGTTTTTGAGAACGTGCTCTTTAGCACGTCTCCGTCACGCTGCCTTTATTCTGTTCCATGAGCCGTTTTTACGTGACGCCTCAGACGGGTGTGTCTCACCTTGAAGAAAGCGTTGCCGTGGCTCGTGAGCAGGGCGTCGGACCGCGGTTTATTCTTACTGTACAGAGCATACATTCCAAACTGGTCCTCCTGTCAATCACAAACACACACACACACACACACACATGTTGTTTATTCTTAACGGCCTTCCTAACACCACCACACCCACACATTCCTGTGATGCCTCTTGGATTTAGAATATTCCAGAAGAAGAAGAAACGGGTTTTGTGATGGCGGATGTTTTGTAAAGACTCACGTGTCTCAGGAAGCAGGTGCTGACTGAAAGCGGGGAATGTGCACATTGCTCCAGATCCTTCAGGAAGTACTGGCTGTGGAAGTCACACAGCTTCTCCAGGTTTCCGAAGATGATGCTGCGCTTTCCTCGGAGGTCCTGCGGCAGCTCCGGCCTCTCCATCTCTGGGAAGTAGTGCTCCATGATGTAGGACAGGGAACGCACGTACTCTCTCTCTGTGGAGATCATCTCGTCCATGATGTGCTGGATTTTACTGCATGGAATCAAAGTAAAAATGAACTAGTTTCGTCCATCCATCTACCTTCACAGATTGTGTGTGTGTGAGAGTGTGTGTGTGTGTGAGTGTGTGTGTCACCTGCTCTGTCTCTTGCTCTCACCATCCCCAGGTCTTCCCTGACTTAGGGAGGGTGATGGGAGGCTCCTGCTCCGTGCCAGCACTGGACTCTTCATGTGTGGCCTCTGCAGCTTCTTCTCCACACACGTGTTGTTGCTGAGCTCCAGCCCTTTGATGTAGACCCCCAGGTAGCCGTGGTGTCCCGAGAGATCGGAGCTCACCGTCTTCTTCATCATCTTCTTCAGCGGAGGCCTGCGGTGCCTCGCTCCAGGCTCCGAGTGACAGGAATACGACGAGTCGACGGTGCAGTCGCTGTCCGTGTCGTCCAGCGGCGATGGACAGAGTTTCTCTCTCTCGGGAGGGAAAAGAAAAGATCTGAAAGGAGAGTCGTTTTTAGAGAACGGACCTGCCGAGTGAGGTTTCTCATCCTCGAACTCGAAGGTGTGTTTAATCTCAGGAAGAGAGCTTCTGCTCTCTCCGCATTGCAAATCCGCACATATTACAGGTATTTCCCTGGGTTTTGAAAGGTCAGAGGTTAGAGAAGAGTCAGACGCGGGTTCCTCTCGCACTGTCGCTCTCTCCAGCAACTCCTCGAGCTGTTTCCGGGTCTCCTGGCACTTCATCCAGATGTGGTTCCAGTGATGGAGCTGGCGGGGGCTGTCCAGCGTGGCCACCGTGTCGTTCAGAGAGCTGAAGTTCTCCAGAGAGAACTTGGTGGCCTCGCTGTGGTAGTCCTGCAGTGTCTGAAGAACTTCAGGAGAGAAGCTCATGATGTTCTCTTCCAAGTTCAGATGCTTGAAATAGTCCTCGCAGTGCTTCATCCACTGCTGAGCCTGCGAGAGGACAAATCAGTTGTATTTACACATTCTGTTTTTCCATTGTCTATTTTTTTTTTTTTTAAATGACCCATGTTAATCACGTGACGGGAAATAAAATCAGAATTTTACAAAAAGCAGTGAAAATTCATTCCTTTTTGAGCTAGCGATTAGAAACATTAAAGGGAACAAAAACAACGTACGTTTTTCACTGAATGTAACCGAAAAAAAAATACAGATTATTCCAGAGTGAAAACATTATTTTAAAAAGTGCTTAATCAGTTAACAAAGATATTTTTCTTTCTTAAAGTATACACCTGAACATTTCCCCGTTAGACCTAAATTTCTGTCTAAGAGTCCAGAAGAGCATAACTGGCTGTTCCCTCGAGTGGCAGTAACCAATCGAGGGTGTTTGTAAGCTCATGTATGTGGAAGAGGGCAGATAGCGCTTTCCTCCCAGAGTTCGGCTGAACTTTGATGTTGCACGAGCAACAGCTGGAAAAGATGCTGTGGCTTCGGCTGGAAGCAAAAATAACCAAATTGGGAGAAAAAAAAAAGAGTTAATGAATGTCAACGGCCATTTTTTTATCATCTCTCTCAGCTGTATTTCTTCAAGTACTCAATCCCGCGCTCTCTCACCGCCGTGGCCCGGGTTCGACTCTCGAGCAGGGACCCAAAACCCGGATAAAACGGGATGGTTTCATCAGGAAGGGCATCCTGCGTCCCTTAATGGGAGCAGACGAAAGAAGAACAACTCAAATGAAATATCTGGACTGCGTTCCCCGATTTAGGCCGATGGTTCCCAGTCCTGGTCCTGTGATAACTCTGTCCTTGGATATCTACCTACTTTAACTCATCTGATTTAAATAATTGTTTAATTAATTCCCAGGATTTCCATCCAGAGTCGAAATCCTCAAGGCAGGGCTAGTCATGGACATCATTTATCGAGTTATTGACCTTAACTCCATTAGTACTCTGTGATGGACCTGTGGTGGTGCCTGGGGGCCAAAACTTTTCGGCACATGGCTACAGTGAGTAACTGTATAGGCGTTACGGAATACGATGCGACGTGTAGGTTGTGAGTGTGTTTACCGAGTCGTAGAACTCGTAGAGGTTGATCAGGATGTCCAGCTCGCTCCCGCGTGCGTGTGCTCGCTGTAGGACGGAGCTCGCGTGCCGCTTGAGCTCCAGTAACGTGGAACCGGACGCTCGTCTGGGGTCCTGCGTCAGCGCCGCGGCCTGCTTCTGCTGGAGCTGAGCACAGTAACGTTAAAAGAAACACACACACACACACACACACACACGCGGTGAAGCCGAGGTTAAAGCGAAGACGTACCATCTCTACAGACCAGCTGCATGAAGATCGCTTACCGCTGCCTCCTCGGCGAACTGCTCCAGGCTCCGCCTCGTTTCCTGCAGGGAGGTGACGGTGAAACTGAGAGAGTCCAGCGGAGCCAAGTGCTTCTCTGCCTCCACACTGAACCAGCGCTTGATCTGTGCAAACACATCCAAAACACTCAGTACTGTCTAACACTGGGACCGGATTAACAGGGCCATCTGGGATCATTCTAAAGTGATGTGTATTGCGTGTTTAATCCGTCCGTCTCACCTGCTCGGTCTCCTCCTGGAAGGTGCGCAGCTCCAGCAGGTTCTCCAGCTGATGGAGGGATTTGTTGGACAGGATGACGAGTTTATGAACCTCCTCGTCCAGCTGGTTGTAGCGCGCGCAGGCTGCGTCCACTGCGTCCCTGCGTTAAGGTGCAAGCGGCAGAATTAAAGTAAACGTCACCGTGATTTTAGATGAATGTGTGTGTGTGAGATGCAGTGTGTGAAGTATAAAATGTGTGTGTGTGTGTGTGTGTGTGTAAGTGTGTATGAGATTCAGTGTGTGTGTGTGTGTGTGTGTGTGTGTGTGTGTGTGTGTGTGTGTGTGTGAGTGTATGAGTGTGTGTGTGTGTGTGTGAGTGTGTGTATGAGTGTGTGTGTGAGTGTGTGTGTGTATGTGAGTGTGTCTGTGTGAGTGTGTGTGTATATGTGTGTGTGTGTGTGTATGAGTGTGTGTGTGTGTGTGTGTGTGAGTGAGTATGTGTGTATGAGTGTGTGTATGAGTGTGTATGAGTGTGTGTGAGAGAGAGAGTGTGTGTGTGTGAGAGAGAGAGTGTGTGTGTGAGAGAGAGAGAGTGTGTGTGTGAGAGAGAGAGAGTGTGTGTGTGAGAGAGAGAGAG
>CM074995.1:1181250-1213960 GCA_037576825.1 Pangasius krempfi
GCGTGCGTGTCAGTCTCAGGGAAGGAGGCGTGGCTTATGCGTGCGTGTCAGTCTCAGGGAAGGAGGCGTGGCTTATGCGTGCGTGTCAGTCTCAGGGAAGGAGGCGTGGCCTACCACTGATCAGTGCTAACACTTTTTATACAATTAATATCAAACTTTTAATCAAATTAATTATTAATAATAATTATTATTATTATTTTATCATAACAGCCTGAAATAATCAGATCGGATCTGCTGCTTTAAATCCAACTTACACTCTCTCATTAATCATGTATCAATATGTGCATCACACACACACACACACATGCACACACACACACACACACACACACACACATAATTTTTATACGTTACTTACTTTAGATTCTGTACAAATTTAAAATGCACGTCAAAACAGTAGAAGTGAACGACACTGTAGGCGTGTTGTTGAGTTACGGGATGTAAACACAGACAGACGTGACCTCAGTCTAGTCGAGATGTGGGGTCTCTAACACACACACACTCACACATACACACACACACACTCACACACACACACACACACTCACACACACTCAGGTTCATGTGGGTGCAGATAAGACCTGCTCTACACACTGACTCATCACACACACCAGGTGTGCACCTGCCTCACACCCACACACACACTTTATACTAGACTTGTCATAACCTCCACCTGGTGTGTGTGTGTGTGTGTGTGTGTGTGTGTGTGTGTGTGTGTGTGTGTGTGTGTGTGTTTTTGTGCCCTGTGGCTTCAGCCTCAGGAACGCTGCTGAACTTTCTCCTGAACTCTGAGCCTCGAGTCGCTTCAGATGCACAACACGCTGCATTTCCTTCAGCTCACATGGGAAAGCGACACACGGAATCAAAACACAGAATAAACACCATTCAGTGATCGAAATGACGAAAACAACGCATGTGCGTTTTTCTGAACACTTCTAACGTTCAAAAACATACAGAAATATATCACAATACTCGAAGATATTTCTACACGACATCACAAGCTTCATAATATTTAGGTTTGATATCAAACTACCGGTGAAGCAAATATAAAATACACAAAACTTATGAGCTTGAAGACATTTTTAGTTTATGCCTACAAGGATAGCAAAATAATAAATTCTAATAATCAATAAAAAAAATAATATTTTGCATTTATTTGTAAAGATTCAGTACAAATTTTTCAGCTGCTTCTGACCAAAAAAAAATGTATTTAAATATAAATAAAATACCTGCGATGTCTCAGAAAAGCACAAAGCGTTTGATATAAATATTAAATCATGATGTCACCCTGTGGTGAGAAAAGATGGTAATTCTGTGCTCCTCAGTCATCAGGTTTAGATGTTTTTTTTTTTTTTTTTTTAAAAATCGAAAGAATCCCTGCGTTTAGAGGTTTACCTCAGTATCTGCTTTTAAAAGCAGCTTATTTTAGAGAGCGATGAGTGACGGAGACGTAGAAAGAGGAGAAGAAAGAGAGAAGGGGCCACAGAGAGAAAGTTCTGTGTGTATGGTCGTATATATGAGATCTCCCTGCGGTCCAGCTCTCAGTCCCCTCACTGCCGCCTCTATTGTCTTCCCCCGGCTCTGCTTCCTGTCTGAGACGCAGCGCCGCTACTGATGCGCTTCCGCTTTCACGCACGAGCCGAGACACGAGGGTCAAAAAGCCCCGAAACTCTCCGAGGGGTCGAGTTCACAAACTCGTCCCCTAACACAGGGAGCCAATAAGAGCAAAGGCTTGAAGTCGTGCAGCGTCGTTCTGTCCATTTGCGAATAGTCGTGTGCCGATGATGGTCTTTACGACATGTCGTGATGTTTAACAGACGCTGGGCCTCGTTTGTCGGCGTTTAGTACGCGTTTTAAAGTTAAAAAGTTGCGTTTAATTTAAAAATGTTTGCGTGAGCCAAACAGATCTAAAAATCTTCTGCCGGATTTACAAAAGCTTCTGATTTTCTTCGTTCTCTTGTGCGTATGTTTATTACCGGTAAAGTGCAAAGCACGTTCCCGACACACCTCATTTGCATTTAGCGACGCCCACAAAAACTCCATAAAAGGCGTCTGTGAGCTCAGGTATGCGGAAGAGGGCAGACAGCGCTTTCCTCTGAGTGTGTTATGCTGAGCTGTGATGCCGCAGGAGCACTGGCTGATATTATCTGAGTCGTGCTGGAAAACCATCATGACATCGATATTATATATTTCAGATTCTCCAGCTGTACTGGGAGATCCATTGCTCCCATAATGCACCTGGTAGATTATAGGAAGCAGGACGATATTTCGGGTCTAGCGGTCTACCTGGCGGAGAAACGTGACTTTAATGATGTTTGGATTTCAGATAGAAGAGATCTTACATAAGTAGTGTGTGTGTGTGTGTGTGTGTGTGTGTGTGTGTGTAAGAAGTTTTTCTCTGCACCCCCACCAAACTGACCAACAGCACAAAGGCGGTCATTATGAGCGAAACGGCCGTGATGGTGGCAGAACAGGCATCAATAGCGCACTGAGCCTCTCACAGTCGAGTCACCTGATCCTTCTGACTCTGTGGGAAAATCTCCGGAGTTTAAAAAGGGGAGGGGGGGGGGACTCCGGGGGGATTCACCTGAGCCCATCGTTACGGTGTGTGTGTGTGTGTGTGTGTGTGTGTGTGTGTGTGTGTGTGTGTGTGTGATGGAAATTTTCGTTAACAGAAAATAAAATTAGAAAGAAGTATAAAATAATATACTAAAATGTATGACTGACTCTGACTCTGATATCGTCCTGACTGTGAATCTGATATCGTCCTGACTCTGAATCTGATATCGTCCTGACTCTGAAACTGATATCATCCTGACTGTGAATCTGATATCGTCCTGACTCTGAAACTGATATCATCCTGACTCTGAATCTGATATCGTCCTGACTCTGAAACTGATATCATCCTGACAGTGAATCTGATATCGTCCTGACTCTGAAACTGATATCATCCTGACTCTGAATCTGATATCGTCCTGACTCTGAAACTGATATCGTCCTGACTCTGAATCTGATATCGTCCTGACTCTGAATCTGATATCATCCTGACTCTGAATCTGATATCGTCCTGACTCTGAATCTGATATCGTCCTGACTCTGAATCTGATATCGTCCTGACTCTGAAACCGATATCGTCCTGACTCTGAAACCGATATCGTCCTGACTCTGAATCTGATACATGGTCCTGACCTTAATATATTGTCCTGACTCTGATATACTGTCCTGACTCTGATATATCGTCCTGACTCTGATGTATCGTCCCACCCACTGGTTTGGGTTTCCTTCATCATATCAGACAGCGAGCCAAACAGACGCCCTCGATTTCTCCACCATCAATAGCAGGAAAAAGAAATAGTGTGTTTCCTCAGCGACTCACTCACTGCGCTCTCGCCTGCACATCAACACATACACGCTCATGGGAAAGAAAAACGTTTGTCTATGTGTGTGTGTGTGTGTGTGTGTGTGTGTGTGTCACGCCAGCAGGGTTGGGGTGTACCTGTCACTAAAACATCTCTGAAAACACACACACACACACACACACACAGTGGCGGTGTGTTTGAAAGTGAGTGGTGTATTAGTCAGAACACACAGCGGTTGATAATTACACACTACGCCGTGTCATGGAACATGAGAGCGAGTTTTCAGAGCCTGAGGCTGCACTGATGCGAAACGGGACATCTGGTAACGCAGACGCACCTTAACGAGCGGTTTATTACACTCTATACACTCCTTCGTACACAGCAGGTGCTCTATAACTTCTTATTACAACGTGAGATTTGAATCAAGATGAGAAACACAGTCAGGACACTGTTGGGTTTCTGTGTGTAGAGTATCGTGACTCTATGGAATGGGATGTGAGCTCCTGTAGCTCCTCGCACCTCTCCACAGTAACACGGGTACAGAGATACAACAGACAGCACAACTGAGGCGTTTCTGATCGTAGAACACCGTATACACAACTGCCACAATAAAATGATAAAATTGAAACCTAGTATGCTACATAAAAAAATAGAAATACTTATGAAAAATTCTTAAAGCCCTGAATGTATATTTTCATAAGACAGGAGGAAACGCCATTTTTTTTCGCCTGGTAAAAAGAGTTAAATATGCTGTGGCTGAGGATTTAGCTATTTATTTCAAAACTGTCTTGTTAAAAAACTAGATTCCACATAATATTTACACGTAACATCGTCCATTTCTATTCAATATTCTTAACAGAAACGCGGTAAGAACCGTTTCCTTTAAGCGTCAGAATTTACTCAGATCTCATTTGCTGCCCCAACAATCCCACTTTGCATCATTATTATTAGCATTAGCGTTAAATATCCTCGTCCTCGTAGCGGTATGTGTAATATTTCTGAGAAACGCAGTATCTACCTGAGTCTCCTTTGCTGCCGCGTCTCTCGGCGCTGTAAAACGCCATCTCGAGGTCGAGTCTGCCGAAGCGTATCGCGCAGCCGTTCATCAGCTTCTTGGGAGATCCTCCGCCCGAGGACGAGCGCGTTCGGTGACCTTTGACCGCGCCTTTTCCAGACCGTTCCAGAGACTTGGAGCGCCTCTCGGACCTGATGCTGCGCTGCAGCGGGAGGAGGGGCGAGAGGCGGCGCTGCAGGGATCCTTGCCTCGCCGAGTGTGTGTCCGAGTCACATCTCGGCCTCGTCTCGACCTCAACCGCCGGCTCGCTGCCTTCCTCTGGGACCGACTCGGAGCTTGAGCCGAGATTCATGGGGTTCTGTAAAGCTTCCATGTACGACTTGCGAAACAGTCGTCGCGTCTCGAAAGTAGCCGAGTCTCGGGATTGGCGCCGTCTCGGCGTGCTGAGATCCGTGCTGAAGGAGAGACACTTGGTATTTCCTCCTCTCCTGCTCCCGCCCTCTACGTCCGTCCCGGGGCTCGGGGCTTTTTCCTCTGCGGGCAACGTGCCAGCGTTTGTGTACGTGTCGCTTTCGCTGGTTCTGCGCCTCAGGAGCGGCTCGGACACCGTGGAATCGGCTCCCTGCGAGCACAGCGAGTCTCTGGAGCTCCTCCGGCTGTCCAACGTCCCCGTGGATCCGTGGGTGCTGCAGGTGCCGAGGTGGCCGATGCTCAGCGCTCCCGGCTGCATGATGCCCTCGTTGGCGTTTCTCACACACACAGGGTTCACCACGTTCCTCCAGGGGGTTCGGTACACGGCAGCGCCGGCGCTCAGCAGGCAGTTCTGGAGGGGTTGCAGGTTCCGTTCGCGTGTCACATCCTGCAGGAAGTCGGCGGTGAAGACTCGGGGGTACATTCCCTCAGGCACGGTGATCTCGGCCAGGGCGCGCCCGCTCCGTGCCAGGCATTTTATCACCAGCTTGGCGGCCTTGCGGCCCAGAGGCACCAGCTGCAGGTAGAAGTCGCCCTGCCTCAGGCGCACTTTGTGCAAAGGAGCGAGCTGCAGCACCACCTTCTCGTGGATGCACAGCGGCCAGCCCTCGTGATACAGCAGCAGGCCTTTAAAGCGCAGCTGAGGGACGGAAAACAGAAAAGCGGGATAAGTTCTTTTTTTTCTCACTTATAAAACACATGTTTATAAAACACCTCAATCAATGGAAGGATACACAGGTACTGAACCCTCAGGCGTGCACCTTTTGTACCTTTAATCCGGAAAGTTGCGAGTAGTTTATCATTAAAGGATCACTCTAAAACCCGCGGATATCGATTTGAGAAGGAGCGCTCCTGTAAGGTTTCGACATTCGTCTCCGTATGTTCTGTTTTGGTTTCTGTTTCTTACTTTCTGACAGCTGAGATCATTTAATCTGAGACATCAGTCACGTCTGGAACCGTAAGTGCCGTAAGAAGGATTATGAGGGACGAGGAAGAGAGAAAGACAGAGCCGCACTATAGAAAAGAAAGACGGTCAATTAACAGTCACGACTGAGGTAATAAATTAATAACTGCCGAATTAACGTGCCAAATAAACGAGTAAATAAACTCGTGCTTTTGTGATAAGGATTTGAAACTACGTTTAGAGGTTTCCTAAATCTCCTAATTGTTCAGGATTACGCCTCCAGGTTACAGTCTGCTGAGTCTCTGACACGAAAACAAGCAACGATCTTGCAACACGCGGTTACAGAAACCTCGGCCACGCCCACAACACAGCTTCACTCCTTGCGCCATCTGAACGACGCCCTGCTTTTCATCTCAATACGACGTTCCGACTTCCGTTTTAAAGCATGAATAAGGAGGTAACACTTTATTTGAAGGGCTTCGTAAGACATTCGTGGCCTGGAAGATGATACAGGAGTGAAGATGCCGTGATTAACCACGACTTTTCGAGACTGTGATATCTGTGATTTTTTATTTTATTTCATATTAGACATTATTTCGTCTTAACAGCACATAACAGCAAATTCATCTGAAGTGTATTTATGTATTTATATTATTTACTTCTATTACACGAATGGAGCTGACTGTTTTTTCTCGACTCCACTTGTTTACGAAGCTCGTAATTCAGACAAAAGACATTAAAGTCTCCGAGAGACGCGATTCGACTCCGTGTGTATGTTGACGTATTTCCTTCTCGAACAGGAAGTCAGAGCAACGCTGTATTGAGGTGCCATGTTCACTGCTAACGAGGTGCTACTGTAGAGCAAGACACGCCCCCGGGGGGCGGGGCATGAACGCTCCAGAGGGCATTGAATTAAACGATCATGAAGATTATGATCGTTTTCCCCGGAAGTTTTCCAGATATATTGCAGTATCCATGTCCATAACACTAAGGTACAGGTACAAAACACTGATTTTGATTTCACTTTAAGCGTGCATGTGTGTGTGTGTGTGTGTGTGTGTGTGTGTGTGTGTGTGTACTCACGCAGCTCTCTCTCTGGATGGTGTGTAAGATCCTCTTGGCAGGCAGGAGGAAGTCGATGAGGCAGCGCAGGCCGTCTCCGCCGTACTGACGCTCCACCACGCTGAAGAGCTGCAGCAGCACCGTGGACGCCGTCGCCCCGAACGGAGCGTACACCGACGACAGAGTGCTCTGGATACAGCTGTCTAATGACTCCGAGTCCTAACACACACACACACACACACACACACACACACACACAGTTATAAACACCTAACGTCACCTTTACATCGTGTGGAACATCTTAACAGAAAATTCGGACGCGTTTTTCTTCAGTGATGTATTTAACAAACAAACTGAAAATGAAACACTGAGAATTAAAGTGCTTTTAAAAAAAAATAGCTCAACTGTTTGTAACATTAAAGTTAATAATTTTTTTTTTTTAGCTTTTCGTATGTAAGTTTTTTTTTCTTCTTGGCGTTAAATTTTAACTCTGGTAGTAACAAGAATGAAACAAATGTGAACGCCCCTCGTCACGAGACTAAATGATGTGACAGACGAGTGTATTATTGTAAATAAAAATCAAAAGAAATCCTTCTGTTTGTTTTGGCGTTGGTGAACGAGTGGCATTGACTTTCCGATCCCTCCTGTGAGACAAGCTGGTCGCGTATATGTACACACACACACACACACACACACACACACACACACACACATATGGTAGGATGTCAGGAGGTCGCAGGCCACGTCCCGTACACTTAGCGCATGTCAGAGGAAACACCTGTCAGGTGACGTCATGGTCTGGACAATAACACAGCGAGAGTGGAAAGTCTGACTTTTTCCGGGATTTTTTGCCGCCCGGGCCGTGACCTCTGACCCTGACTCTGACAATGAGCCAAAGGTTGAGTTCATACAAGTGTTTTAAGGAAGTCGACTCACTTTGACTCTCAAAGTAACGAATCACAGTCGACTCACTTTGACTCTCAAAGTGACGAATCAGAGTCGACTCACCTTGACTCTCAAAGTAACGAATCAGAGTCGACTCACCTTGACTCTCAAAATAACGAATCAGAGTCGACTCAACTTGACTCTCAAAGTGACGAATCAGACTCGACGCACCTTGACTCTCAAAATAACGAATCAGAGTCGACTCAACTTGACTCTCAAAGTAACGAATCAGAGTCGACGCACCTTGACTCTCAAAATAACGAATCAGAGTCGACTCAACTTGACTCTCAAAGTAACGAATCAGAGTCGACTCACCTTGACTCTTTCAGTGATGACTCTGACTCGACTCACCTTGACTCTCAAAGGCTTCCACGATTTAATCGCTAATTCTAATTATATCTATTGTCTCTATCTAGCTAGTCAGCTAGCTTTAGCATTTAGCGCTTTATAAACGTATCCTGCTACAAAAGTGACTCGTGAATCAGTTACTCGACTCAGGAAGACCTGCTTGCGATTGCTTCCCTGTGAGGAAATCTGGAGGTGATTCCGGCATCGTGACCCCGAGACAGCAGAGAAAAACGTCGTGAGATTCTCACACCCGGCTCAGGTGTGCGTTCGGTGTAACACAGCGTGTGTGTGTGTGTGTGTGTGTGTGCTGCTCTGCATGCTACAGGGAGGAGGAAAACCCGGCGCTGTTTACTGGAGGAAGGACAACAATGGCAGGAAAGTCATCACTACGTATTTTTAAATGTCTCTGAGAGCCGTTCTCCGGGTTCTGCTGGCGCCGCGGACGAGAAGCGCACGAGGGGAACCCGCTTTGATCGGGAAGATGTTTACAGAGTCGGGGAAAATGCCTGCACATTCCGCTGACCTTTAACCTCAATCAATCAGTCAAAGTACTGAGATGAATCCTTGTTCGCTTACACATTACACACATATACATATACACTCACTTCAGTTTTGTCACGATATCAGACTAAAGCCCAGACACACACACACAACACACACACACACACACACACACACACCGCTCTAAAGCGAGACGTAAAAGCCACTGTAGACCAAACAAGAGGCTCAGAAGCGTCTCGTTTGAAGAAGGACTTAAAGAGAGACGGAGATAAATAAAGCTTCTGAAACAGAACAAGCGCAGGAGCTTTAAAACCGTTTGTATAAACTGAAAAACGCTCTTTCACCTGGTCAGAGTCAGGCGAGGAGTACCGTGTGTGTGTGTGTGTGTGTGTGTGTTGACAGAGAGACCCCCAGGTGAACAGTGTGTCCCCTCACACACACACACACACACACACACACACACACACACACACACACCCAACTCGGATGATGTTTAAGCTCAGAGTCCCTGAGAGTGGCTCGAGAGCGGACGTGTCATCTCACGGTGCTTCACGGAAAAACACTGGAACTCTTCACAATTCCAGAACAATTTCTGAAGAACATTAAAAGCTTCTTGAGCTCTAGAACTTTTAAAAGATTAAACATTGTAGAACTCCTCAGAAATCTAGAACTCCTAGAAGGTCAAAACACTCGAGGATAAAAGTTTCTGAAGATTCCAGAGCCCTCTCTCTCTCTCTCTCTCACATTCTGGAACGATTCTAGAAGACTGTAGGACTCTGGAACTTCTGGAACTCCTCAGAAGATGCTCCATCTCTCCAACACTTCATATCTCCAGAGCTCTTAATAGAGATAAACCACCTCAGAGCTCTTCAGAAGATTACACAACGCTCCAATGCAGAATGTTTGAACTCTACGGAAGATTCCTGTCTGATCTGCCTGATGTTCTGGAACAGGTCTTACGGAAGTGTGGACACGGGGAGGTGGACACGCGATACGCTCGATAATCAAGAGGTCAAAGTAGCAACTGGGAAGAATCGGACGCTGAGCTGGAGCGGGCGAATGACTGAGTCTCTCACACACACGGCGTAAACACACACTGACACAGAACCGCGTGGAACGTTGACGCTAACCTCACGCGTGCTAGTACGTCACTAAGAAACTGCGTACTACGGTTGTCACGGTGACGGATTGGACGGTGACCTCACCGTTGCTGGTTAGATTTTTTTTTTTTTTTTTTGGCTCAGCGCACCACTTTTCCGCGCAGCCGCTCTCTCGCTCTCTCTCTCTTTCAGCTTATGACCACGACGTAATAAATTTTCTCAAAAAATCTTTCGGAGAAAGAAAAACAGTTTGATCTTTTTTTTAACATCAAGAGCGTGTAAAGAATACGTAATACAGTTTTTCCTTTAAATTGTCACCAGCAGCTTAAACTTAAACTTATATGATGTTTTTAGTCTACAGTTTAAATCTATAGCCGTACACAGTGACCACAAATCCGTATTATTATTATTATTATTATATTAGCGTCTCTTTCTCTTTATTCTTTCCCAGCATCACCATAATATTACATCTATCTTCTTCTTCTTCTTTCTCTCAGAAGGCTGTACTACATTTCTTTGCCATTCTAGAAGGTTCTCTGTATCAGCAGGTGGATGCAGGGGGTTGGAAACCCAAAGCCGGTGCGCTCCAGACCTCCAGCAGTGCGTGACTCTGTGACTACGCCGTTTGAGAGTAACGTGAGAACGGCGGCATTGAAACCGGCCGAGCGATGGAGCTTTTCACTGCGGCACGGAAACAAAAAGTCGTTTAAAGTCCCTGGAACTGGAGACTTTTTCCAAAGGCAGAGCAAGAGAAAGTCTAGCGCTCTGGCTTTCAGTAGTAAGGAATAAACCCCCGTGTGTAGTGCAGTCACAGTAAAATAATCAGTGTGGCAGAGTTACTGTCACTGTTGTTGTCCTGTGACGGCACGTCTCTGAGTGTTTTATTCCTCTTATGCCACAGCAATCTGCAGACGATCACAAATTTGTGTTTATTAAAGGACGACATACTTTTTATCCATTTATAGTTAAGAAATTTATAGACGTTAACAAAAGAAACACAAGTTACAGAGAAACCACAGAGAAGCCTAAACGTCTCAGCGACGCTGACACTGGAGACTCCTTCCATAAATGCTAAATAAACATGTTTCGTTAACGTGCGTTAATGCGGTGCGTCTGCCGTACAAGTCCCTGTGACTGAGCTGTTACTATAGAAACGATAAAGTATTAGAAAGAGCGAGTTGATATTAACATAAACCTGATTTGCTGCTGTTACAGGAAATAAATCGACACCTTCCGTCCAATCAGAATCCAAGGATTCATCAATGCTGTGGTGTTTTAAGCTTCAGTGACTCTGAAACTGCTGTTGCTGTCAGGGGCGTGGCCTGTTGCCTAGGCGACCAAAGCAATAGCCCTGACCCACATAGATCAAAGACGGAGCGGCAGCTGACTTTCAAACTGAGCGTCTTTTTCCTTCATTAATTGAATTACTGGTTGACGGGATGATTGCCGTAGCTGGGTGGAGAAGAAACGGAGAGTTTATCTTGAAAGAGGAAAAATAAAAGAGAAACTTTGGTCACTATATGCAAAATTTGTAGACTACTGATGATCTTTTACGAATTACAAACGTGTACTTCGTAGATACTGTAAGTTAAAATGTGCTGTTTATGATAATGACATCAAAAAGTTGATATTTTGATATCATAATCGTCGCACTTGTTCTTACAAGAAATTGTTAACGATCAAAACAATACTGTGTGCAGTAACTGAATTAAATGCTTTTGTTCTGTGCAATTATGGCGATATAAAAGTGCGAAGTGTACTAGATGTTTAGGAGAAGATATTTAGAGCAGACTCCGCCCCCTCTGTCACCACACACACAGTACGTAGACCGTAATTGGGACTCGGGATACGACCGTACGGCCGGTGGAGGCAATTACGGCTTTTTGATTGAAGGATCCACTTCGCACTCAAGTAGCACTTCAGTGGCTATTGTGATGTCCGCTTTCGCTTTAGTGTGTGTGTGTGTGTGTGTGTGTGTGTGTGTGTGAAGGTTTGGGACTCTCCGGACGGGGGAGTGTGAGTAGATAGAGTGTACGCTCTCTCCAGAGGAAAGCGAGCAACAAAGGCTGCTGCACTGAATGATGGAGTGTAGTGTGTGTGTGTGTGTGTGTGTGTGTGTGTGTGGTGGAGTGGTCACTGAAGAGCCTTTAATATGTGACGGATTGAGCGGCAGCGTGAATGCAAGCACACGAAGAAAGGCTCAAACACAGCGGAAGCGCGAACAGATGAACAGAAGCAACAGCGTTTAAAATTTTTAAAAAAAACCCCGTCATCTAGATTTTTAGACTTTTTTTTCAGGAAGCTGTGATCGTATACGAGACATCGAAGTTTTAACCACGTTTTTAAATTAGTTTCTTTAAACGTTTGCCAAACAGGTCATGAAAACACGATGCCTAAAATGGGTGGAGCTTAATTTAAATCTTAATCGCTGTACAATTGTTTAGCTAGAGTACGTAGCGTCAGATACTTAGCTACGTTGTTGTTAGCTTAGTGCGTTTGCTAGCTTTTATATTCTGTAATTAAATCAAGCTAGAGAACGTTAGCTGTGATATCACATCAGGTTTGTGATTGGCGGGTCAAATTTAGCATAAGCTCCGCCCCGTGTTGACCCAGGGCCGCTCGTCCGTCAGCAAGCTCAGGACATTCACGCAGTGTGTGTGTGTGTGTGTGTGAGTGCTTCTTTAATTTTGGACATCTTTTTCAAAGTATCGTAATCTGTGATAAAATATCGTGATGAAAAATAGTCGTACCGTCCGCAGAGCGACTAAAAACACAGCGGCATACCGTCGTATCTGTGAAGGACAGGAAGCTGCGGCTCATTCCTCCCTCCATTCACATGATAATTGAAAAATGCCTAAAGCACTTCATGAAAGCAAAGGAATGAGCTCCGATCTCCGCTGAGAGACGGACGGAATACGAAACTTCTGAATTACGTTCATTACGTTTATACGGTTATTTATTTCGCAGGTGCTTTTATACAAAGTGACCAAGTGTTGGGGTAGTGCTGGGGTAGTGTTGGGGTAGTGCTGGGGTAGCGCTGGGGTAGCTCTCCACTAGGCACGTGCTGATAACCAGTTAGACGATATATCGCGATATTTGTCATGTTATTGTTATCGTTGTTAAGTATTGTAGATATCCCTGTTCTTTGTTCTTTGCTCCCTAGGTAGGCGACATGGTTTGTGGTTTTGAGATAAAAGTAGAAGCACAGCAGTCTTTTTGAACACACACACACACACACACACACACACTGAAAACTACGAAATGATGATGGTGATGAAATGATATATGTGACTATATAAGTAAGAGATATCTGACCGGACGTTCCATGATAAAGTTTATTATTGTACACAAATTAAAAAGTTTATGAACTTGTGGTCTGAGTTTTTTTTTTTCTTTCATACGTAGCAATACTCTTTTGTTAACAAAACTTCCATAATCACATAGAGTGCGCCGTGGGAATGTCGTCGGGTGTCATTATGTGGTATTTCTTTCCATTTTTTTTTGCCAAACACACACACACACACACCCACACAGACACACACAGACACAGACACACACACACAGAACTACAGCTAAACAACAGGACTAGCAGTACTCTAGCAGTACTCAGGACTCAGTAACGTTTTTGTTTTAAATACGGCGGGACGTGACGCGGCGTGTCTCACCTTTATGCTCAGGTAATTGTCACAGCTGCGGGACTGGGCTCGCGTGTGCATGTCGTCCTCCTCAAATAAATAACGTTCGGGGAATAAATAGATAATCCAAATCCGAACGAGTGCAGATTAAAAATTCCGGGGAGAGTGCTACAGATCCGTCATGTCCGGAGAGAGACGCCGGTCGGGATTGTCCATGGCTGGGACGGTGTGTGTGTGTGTGTGTGTGTGTGTGTGTGTGTGGAAGTCACTCTCGCAAAAAACTCAGAGAGTCAGCTGTGCGAGTCGTCCTGAGGGAGTGTGAGAGTGGCAGTAAAGCTCTCCTCCCTCTCTCTCTCTCTCTCTCTCGCTCTCTCTCTCTCCACCCCTCGTTCACTCCCATTCGACTTCCTTCACCGCTGAAAAAACACACAACCTGACCTGCACACAACAATGACACCACCACCACCTCCCCACACACACACACACACACACACAAACCACCCCCTTTTGCCCCACAGGGTCCCCCCCCCCCACTTCATTTCTTTAACTCTTTTACCCCCCCCCCCCACCCTACCCCTCACCCCCTCCCCCCCTCCCTCATTGTCCAGGCTGTACCAATGGATTATTCTATTGCTTTTGTCAAAGGAGAGGGGGAGAAAGACATTAGAATGCCGTCGGTGGAACAATGAAACTCTCCTGAATCTCATCAGGGGAATCCCTGACCCACACACACACACACACACCCACACACACACACACACACACACACACACACACATTGACGGACGCACTCCCGCCTCCCTCCTGAGTTTGAGAGCGTCTACAGCTTGCATGGTTCTCCATCTGACTTCCAGGAGGTTTAATGAAGTATTAATCGGATTAATCTACAACCTACAGCGTGTTTCTGTTTGTCTGTTAAAGGTTCTGCGCAGATCCCGAGAACAGAGACGTCACATTTCAGGAGAAGTTTTAGGTGGAACATTTTTTTGGGTGATAAAGAAATATTGATTTCCCGGAAGATTTTTCGGAAGACAACGGACACGTCTGATTTTCGCGAAACGAGTGGACGACAAAAATGCTGGATACGAAAGGATTTACTCGTAAATTGTCCGCTGGAGAGAAATCCTCACCACGGCTCGCCGTTCAATTAGGACAAAAGTAATGGCACCCTGTAAAAGGAGGAAGCGTTAGTGCAGTGGCTGAGCTGCATTATTGGAAGATTTAGCATACACCGCACTCAGGAGGCGCTCTTTCGCTGTTTATCGTTTTCAGCTCCCTGGTGTTTTGTGGGCGGGGCTAAATCTAAATTAGCTTGGTAATTTATGTCTGATTGGTGTTCATCAAAAGACGAATGAGGAAGAAGAACATCAGAAACTTGTAAACATGCTGAGAATTTTTAATTTTGTTTGGCTACAAAAACATTGACACTCAAAACTGATGAACGAGGAATTTAAGCTAATGCTGCTCTTATTCCTTCTGAAATGTCGTTGTGCTTCTGCGTCTTTGTGCACCTCAGATTTGCGTTTCGTCGGCGTTCTGATCTTCATTCTGTTCATCTTGTTCTCGCCCTTTTTTTTGTTTAATAAGGTTTAATGATCATTAGTTAAGAAACGGTCGGTTTTAACGTTCAGGAAGAGGAAGCAGATCGTCGCGGTGTTGAACAGGCAGGATCCGGATAACGATGTATTAAATTCTAAGGTGGTTTGGTGAAGATTTTTCTCTTTTCTTTTCTACGGATCAATCAGTCGGAGATAACGAGGGGATGCTGTGTATTTCTCGCGTGGTCTCTGGACGAGGAACATCTAGCGCCTGGGTGTGTCTGAGCCTTGATTCCTTTCCCGGGTTTTGTGCAAAATGCCGTATTTCTTCAACTGTGCAACGAAACCCTGCTGCTGATCGAATTCGTCAGATCTCGTATGACCGTGGAGACGGTGATCATTTCCCAAATGTATTTCATTGATTTTTTTTGTTGAATTCCTGTCGTGCATGTTGTGTGTGTTTCCTGCTGTAACACACCAGACTGAACCCATCTGCTCACTTAACACACCCTTTGTGAGGTTAAAAACGGGTGTGTGTTCGTGTTTCCTTCCCGGTCTCGCTCTTTTATTTCCCCTCTACGCTGCACGCGGCAGTCTTTCCTGCTCTAACCGACTACTGAAAGAAAGTGAAAGCACAGACTGCTGTTTTATAAGCGATAAGAGGAATGAAGCACTTAAGTGTTGTGCTGTTAGAGTAAAATAATCAGTGTCGAGGTGGTGTGATGAAGTGATGAGTCGAAGCTGATTGTTTTCCCGTAACGGCGCGACCCCAAGCGTTTTATTCCTCTTACACCGCAGCAATTTACATACTGTTACATTTTTTATTAATCAAAGAAGACGCGCCATACTTTTTTATCCGTTTATAGTTACATTTAATGTTCTGTGTAACAAGTTCCCGTTCTCACTTACGTTACGGCAGCTATAAACCTGTCTTTTTTCTTTCTCTTGAAACTGCAAAGGAGCGAAAAACTCCTCGGAAAAAGTTACAGCTTTACCTCTGACTGTTACAAAGCGCTGACACTGGAGACTCCTTCCTCAAATGTCTCTTAACAACAACAAAAAAAAAAAACTTCTCCACATCAGTGGTTATACGTTTTACTTTGTTAAAAAACAACACGTGTTTTAAAATCTGTTTTTTTTTTTTATTAGTCTTAGGTTATGTGGCGCGTCCGCCATGGAGAGTCCCAGCGTACGAGCTGTTACTATAGAAACGATGACTACAGTTATACGAAAAAATGATGCACACGTTCCGACCAATCAGATTCGAGAATTCAACCGTGCTGTGGTATAAATGTGTTGTGAGCTAATTGGCAGCATGTGATCCTGCTTTCATGAGCTTCCTGCGTTTTCTATCGGAGCAGGAAATCGTTATTTTGTATATGAACGGACAGAAAGGAAAACTCAGCGACGTGTTTGCGCCCGAGTCTTGTTTACGCAAGATAACCGTAGCTCAATAAATAGCATCTCGTGTACACACACACACACACACACACACACACACACACACACGTCAGGTCTGCGGTGGCATGTGCAGCGATAAATACTTCAAAAACAGTTCATAATTTTCCTGTTGTTTGAAACTAAAAACCAAAAAAAAAAACAAAAGTCATTTAAAATAACTTTTCCTTGCGCAAGCTTCCGGAAAACTCCTGGAGGAGGAGATATAGCGCTCCCCGGAGAGACGCTAAGATCTGATATCGGGGACTGGCGCTAATTACGCTGCCGAGCGTGAGCCCTTTGGTCTGTTCCCATAATCGTAACTCAGTCTTACAGTGGAATAAAAATAAATGCTGTGTGTGTGTGTGTGTGTGTGTGTGTGTGTGTGTGTGTGTGTGTGTGTGTAAGCACTGTCTGGACTCACTGAGTGCTCGCGATAAACAACAACACGCTCGTTTGCTGTTGTGTAAGGAGCTTGTGGTGGCTGCTGTAAATATTTTGCTCTTGAAATGACGGATTTCCTGAAGTACGATGTTGAACATTTTACATTAAACTCTTTAAAGGAATATTTTAAATGAACGAATTTAAACGATCAGCCAAGTGTGTGATTTCGGCTTCTGGATATTAGCTACTATGCTGAAGTGGCTCAGCGACCCCCTGACACCAGAGTCTGCGCTGAGGAAGAAAGCGATGGAGCTGCGACTGTTTTTTTATCTCCGTGACAACGAGTCATGCAGATTTAGCGCGCGATGCTAAACGGGAGGCTTGTTAGCCTCGTAGCTGCAGTTCATTTAGATGAACTAAAGGTTAATGAGACTGGAGTTGATCTAACTGTGTGTGTGTGAGTGTGTGTGTGTGTGAGTGTGTGTGTGTGTGTGTGTGTGTGTGAGTGTGTGTGTGAGTGTGTGTGTGTGTGTGTGTATGTGGCAGGTTCAGGGCATCAGTGTGTTTGCTGAGGAACACAAAGCCCAGCTGTGTCCTTCCTCCACACACACACTCACCCAACTGTGGAATGTAACACCCCGATCTCACAGCAGCTCTGAACACCCGCACCTCACACACCTCCATCTCTCCGTCTCTCTCTCTCTATCTATCTCTCTCTCTCTCTATCTATCTATCTCTCCCTATCTCTCTCTCTATCTCTCTCTATCTTTCTCTCCATCTCTGTCTCTCTCTCTCACGCTGTCTCTCTCTCTATCTCTGTCTCTCCCTCTATCTCTCAGTCTGTCTCTCTCTCTGTCTCTCTCTCTATCTCTCTCTCTCTATCTCTCCCTGTCTTTCTCTCCATCTCTCTCTCTGTCTCTCTCTCTCTCTCTCACTATCTCTCCCTATCTCTCTCTCTCTGTCTCTCTCTCTCTCTCTCTCTGTCTCTATCTCTCACTCTGTCTCTCTCTCCATCTCTGTCTCTCCCTCTCTCTCCCTGTCTTTCTCTCCATCTCTCTCTCTCTCCCTGTCTCTCTCTCTCTCTATCTCTCCCTGTCTTTCTCTCCATCTCTCTCTCTCTCCCTGTCTCTCTCTCTCTCACTATCTCTCTCTCTATCTCTCCCTGTCTTTCTCTCCATCTCTCTCTCTCCCTGTCTCTCTCTCTCACTATCTCTCCCTGTCTCTCTCTCTCTGTCTCTCTCTCTCTATCTTTCCCTGTCTCTCTCTCTCTCTCTCCATCTCTGTCTCTCCCTCTATCTCTCACTCTCTCTCTCTCTCCCTGTCTTTCTCTCCATCTCTCTCTCTCTCTCCCTGTCTCTCTCTCTCACTCTCTCTCTCCCTGTCTCTCTCTCCATCTCTGTCTCTCTCTCCCCCCCTCTCTGTCTCTCTCTGTCTTTCTGTTTCTTTCTATGCCTCGCTCACTCTCTAGCTCTCTTTCTCTGTATTTTTTCTGTCCCTCTATCTATAATCAGTCTTTCTTTCTTTCTATGTATTGCTTCCTCCATGTTTCTTTATGTCTTCTTTGTTTTCTCTCTCTCTCTATCTTTATTCCTCTCTCTGTCTGTTTGCTTTCTTTTTTCTCTATTACTTTCTCCACATCTCTCTCTCTAACGATCTTTCTTTCTGTCTCTCTCTCTCTCACTTTCTTTATCTCTGTCTTTACCCCTATTTCTTTCTTTCTATCTATCTATCTATCTATCTATCTATAATTTCTCTCTTCTCTCTGTCTGTATTCTTTCTCTCTCTCTGTATCTTCTACCGTATACGAAACTCGTATAAAATCACAATCTCGATTCGTTTATCAGTTGAAGATTCTTCAGCATTTGCGCATAAATCTAATTTAAAATTCTTCCTTATTCTTAATGACCAATCAGTGTCGAGACGTTGTACCACATGACCTCACACTCACACACATGAAGCGTGGAAGAAAGAGGGGAGAAACAACGCAGGGAATCGGTGCAGTGAGACGCAATAAAACACGTTTAATGTTATGGCCGGAATACGGAATACACGATGACTAAAACGTATGAAATGAAGGAACGGAGCGAGTGAGTCACGGCCACGTGCGACGTCTCGCTCAAACCTCAAACCTCGCGCAAGATTGTTAACGCCGATTATCACTCAGAAGTGGTGATGAGTCACTGATCAGCGTAGTCATAATAACAAGGCAGGATGGCGAGCTTTGCACAACTTCCTCAGAGCCCAGCGCAGTACCAAGGAATTCATACACACATCTCGTGTAACACAACAACCATCAACGGGCTCGACTCCGAACAGCGACACGAGAGACGACTAAAACCGCAAAAACCTGAGACCTTTCTTTAGAATCAAAATACATAAAAAACTGTACGCTAGCGAACGGACTATTTTTATTACGCAAAATTAGACAAGTTCAAAATGAGTAAAAAACACAGAAACCTTTCACAGAGAAAGTGAATAAATCGCTGACACCATCGTTTGTTTTTAAGAATGAATATTACGAATATCGCTCTAACTATGACGCGTCCGTGTGTTGCTGTTTTGAAACGTTACAAGCCGCACTTAAGTTAAAAGTCTACATGCTATTTAATCTTTTTCTGCCGTCGTGATGCGCTGCACTAGCGCGATAAAAACGGACACATTTCTGCGTCCGGCTACGTCGAAAAACATCGAGTGACTCCGACTCGAGTGGGACAGCAGGAGGCAAGAAAAACGGAGACAAAATCAATCTGGATTTATGAGTGCGATGTAAGCGTTACACACTCGTGTTACTGACAAATTATAAAATGTTTAAATGTTACTATGGTCCTTCGTTATAAATATGGAATAGAAAATTATTAATCGAGAAAAATTATGGAGTCGTTTGACCAAAAAAAGGATTAAAGAAGTTAACTTTTAGCCACCAAACATGCACTGGCTCATTGAGTACATCTGGAAAAAACTTTTTTTGGGGGAGTTTCCACCAATCAGAATGCAGAATAAAGAAATCTAAAAACAGGTCTAGTCAGAAAGCGGCTGAAAAGCAGACTCGAAGGTGATAGTGATGAAGAGAAGCTCTGAGGATATTTAAAAAGACACCTCGAGACTCAAAAATTAGAGTACTGGATAGCGGAGTAACGATAAGAAGGAGACAAGAGTGCAAGAGTACGAGTGAGATTACCGGAGGATGGAGCATTGATCGAAAAGCATTGATTTATACAAAGTGCAAAAGTGCAACGTTCCTTCAGCGACAAGGTCCACGTTAAACCGCATGCTATCGTTAACCGACATTATCACACTCCTACTGGACACCACAATGACCTGGAGGAGTCGCAGATAACACTCGTGTTGAGATAAGAGAAAAAAAAAAGTGTGTGAGAAGCTTACTGTGTTAATCAGGGATCGCTGACGGAGCGGAAGACGGACGACTCGACTGCTTCGCTCGCTCTGGAGCTGTGATCTGACACGAGCTGCCTGGGGGAAGAGTTAACAGAGCTCAGACCACATCTCACGGCCTTGAAGACGCACACACACACACACACACACACACACACACACACACACTCTGAGGCTGAGAGTGAGTCTGGCCCACAGTCCCTCCCTCCTTCCCCACACACATACACACAGCAAGGCAGTCTGGGAATCTGTGGTGGGAGTGAGGAGCTTGAGATAAAGAAGACACACACCACACACACAGAGCCTTGCTACCATTCCAAGGTCTCACACACACACACACACACACACACACACACCCACTCCCAGTGCAGCCACCTCAATTAGTGTGTATTGTGTATTTTTGGTGCTAGGACACTGAAAGTATATTGCAACACTCTCTCTATCTCACACACACACATATACACACACACACACACACACTCCCAGTGCAGCCACCTGAATCAGTGTGTATTGTGTATTTTTGGCGCTAGGACACTGAAAGTATATTGCAACACTCTCTCTATCTCACACACACACACACACACACACACACACACACTCACTCACACACACACACACCCAGTACAGCCACCTGAATCAGTGTGTATTGTGTATTTTTGGTACTAGGACACTGAATGTATATTGCGACTCTCTCTCACACACACACACACACACACACACACACACACACACCCCCCCCATGAGAAACCTTGCCCTTTTTTGGATTCCACTTGACCCCCCAGTCAAACAGAGATGATTGGAGGCTAACAGGGCCGGTCTGGTTTATCTTTAACCCCCCAGGTGTTTGGTGCGGCTCGACTCCAGCGCTCATCCGTCAGTCAGAGTTTCAGCAGCTCGGCTCTGATAATAAAAACCCCAAGTTGGGTGTCAAAACCAGACACACCAAATATTATCGCCTTATCAGCCAGACGGGGGATGGAGGAAACCTGCGGCGCTGACCCTCTCTGTGAAAACAAGACGGACGCAGGAGCAGGTGCACGGAGTGTCGGGGAATGACATGTGGAGCTCGGAACAGCTCTCTAACAAGAGCACTTTATCTAACTTTTACATTTTTGACATTTAATTCCATGGTGTATTTAACAGATTTACACGTACGCCAATGTGTTTTATTTATTTATTTATTTATTTATTAACTTGCTAGGGGTAAGACTTGGCTTTAAAACAGATTTAATATAAATTAGACCAAAAGTAAAGTATCCAGGAGTCCCATGGAGGAAAGGCAGCGATTAAAAATAATAAAAAGTTTTACTCGAACAGCGAGTTTTCTACAGTGACGTTAAACACTCGATGCACAACGTAAAGTCATTTAGGTAACGTTCTAACTAGTTAGCTTTGCTGCCAATCGTTAGCTAGTTAACAGCCAAACCTAGCTGCTTAATAGGAACTGAAGCATTTCTGTAGAACTGCTGTCCTCGGTATCCACAGCATCCTCAATGACTCTGATAACATTTCATACCAGAACTGAATAAAATAAGAAGGCTGTGTATGTAAATGTAAATATAAATGGTTATATTATTTACTTGGAGAGAACGGCTCACTGAATCTCCTTTACGCAAGGTTCCTCTTACTCCGAATATTGTTGCTCAGCCGCATTTAGCTCCTGAATTTTGCTTCTTTGCTGATCTGTGATGCTTATTTTACCTAACGAGTCCTGGAAGTCTGGGTTTTAAAATATCATTGTAAACACACACCCGAATCATCATACACATACACACTTGCTTCAAATGACACCCTTTAAAGTCCGTATTCTGTGTTTTAAATAAACATATGTGTGGTGGCCTGGAAAAACCCCTGACATGCTGACATTTTGTATTTTATATATATATATATATATATATATATATAAGCTATATGTAGTTCTGAAAGCTACAGGCTTTTCTGAAATGAAATATGTAAAGTTCTAGCATTTTAAAGTCTGGTTAAAGTGACAAAGGGAGGAAATTGCATTTATTCCGATTTCATTTCGACTACGCCGCAGGAGAATCAGACATTTTGATGGCTGGGATCTGATTACAGTCTGATTTGATAAGGCTAATGTTCATTTCACTGTCATGCAGCTTTCCAACAACTTGATCAAAGCGTGACATTCGCTGTGTGAGGAACTCACACTTAGCTAACGGGGTTTTAGACGTCTTTAGTGTTTTTACCGCTGCGTTTGTTGAACTGCTGTTTTGGTGCGTAGTCAGAAAAAAACACAAGTTGGTACAAAAACGGACACGTTACTAGAAAGAGAACTTTCCGTTCCAGAAAAAAAAAAAAAAAATCAAGATAGTGTGATTGAAAAAATAGTCAAAATAGTCATTCTGGCAACACTGTTCCAGAAACTATTACGGACTAGAGAGAAAGGATTATATAACAACAACAACAACAACAACAACAACAAATCCATATAAATGAATAGAAATAACACATTTGTATTCCTTTGAGAAATTTAAATTACAGAGAAAATTAATTTTCAAGGATGATGTTATTAAAAAGGCCAGAAATAGAAAATCTGGCAAACTTGTTCCCAGATTAAATATTAAGAAATTATTATTTTAAAAAAACAACAAAATAAAAAAACATAAAAATGTTAAAAAACAGTAAATTAGATAAAGTTAAATTGTGGAAAATAATCTTTTATTTTTTGATGGTGTGGAAAAAAAAAATCTGGCAACCCTGTTCCAGAAGATATGACGACTAATAGAGAAGTGATTATAGAAGTTCCCCAAGAGTCGAGTTCAGATCTTTTACTGCAGAGGACTTTATGGTTGGTGTGTGTGTGTGTGTGTGTGTGTGTATGTGTTTAAGGGGGTTCCCTCCCCTTTGTCCACCTGTTGTGTTCCTTTTCCGCATCCCCCTACCCCCTGCAGAGAGTGTGTCTTGGACCTGGGAACACAGAGAGCCTTGTCTTCTCTCAGATGTGTGCAAGCACAGGTGGAAGCTCCTATTACAGGAGCTCTCAGAGTACACACACACACACACACACACATACACACACACACACACACACACACACACACACAGACCTCCCACACACGTGTGCACTGTATCAGCTGATTGAGCTCCATGAAGAATAAGTGAGACACTGACCAAATGGTGAAGGGGAACGTCCTGAGCCGAGTGTAGACTGAGTGTGTGTGTGTGTGTGTGTGTGTGTGTGTGTGTTGTTTGTGTGCGTGTGTGTGTTCCTAAAGTGTGCCTAAATGTCTGGGGAGGTCAGACAGGGTACGACCTCTATCACCACTCGCTCGGCTGAATACAGGTGCAAAAACAATCCAGTCAAAGATTAGGCTGAATAACGTGTTAATGAGCTGCACAAGAACAGACGAGGAAGTAAACTTTAAAAAGAAAAAACTCTGACAGACCCCCAGAAATATTTTCCGTCACGACAGAAAAATGTCTTAATTTTGTTTAGAGTTATTGACACATTTTTACACGGCACATTTTATACCTTTAACATTTACAGCTACACAAGAGCAGCGGCGGATTAAACATACGCAGGATGACAAACGCGCTGCAATCGGAAATTTTATAAATCATAGATCACACAATACAAATTGTGGAGTCGTTCGTGTCACTCGTAGTTTGTGGCTTGAGGGCGTGGCCTGTCCTGCGATTTTTTTTTTTCCAATAATGTAGCTATATTTAGTGCCTTAATCTAAAACAAACTAATCAGTGAAAATAGTTTTATTGTTACATGCTCAGCTTTGCTCTCGGATTAGATTACGATGCTAACTGTACTAGCTACATACACTCCTAGCTACTTCCTTCCGAACTTTATTTTTCTGCGTAACATCTCTACAGACATTTAATGAAAGGTTGTATATGACAGGAAAAGGGGAAACCATGGTTATAAGTTTTTCCATTTTTCACGTCACGCTAGGAACTAAAGCTGTTAATGTGGAAATTAAAAAAATTGAGAAAAATCTCACTTGCTAGTGTGAATGTAGGGTCATATGACATTTCTGAATTGTTATTCATATTACATCAAGTTATTAGTTTCGAAAGTCTGAAGTCATGACGGTTTTTTTTGGTTTATTAGTTTTAGTTATTAGCTATTGATTTTGTTTTAGCCTTGATGTCTCTCGGTTAGCTCCGCCCCCAAAACATTACAACCGATAGCCAAAGTTCTTTGTAAGTACGTAAATTAGGATTCGTAATTACGACAATTCATACAACTACTCAGACGTCAATTAATGTCCTACATTAAATTTATTTCATGTTATCATTAAGGTACTTCTACATCACACCTTTAATCTTTGTCTTCTGTTTGAGGAAGTATCAAATTCACAGACGTCCTGTGATGATTCGCCCAAGTACATCTACTGAACTCTTATCTGACAAATCCCAACACGTGTCTGAAGAGACGATGATATTATATGATACACGAGCTTTTTATGTATTGTAATTCTAGCAAATTAACGGCCAGGCTGAAAGAGAGAGCGTCTACCAGTCTCTGGATGTCCTCCAGATTCAAATCTCAAGATTTCCCCTTACCGATTTCAAAGGATATGAACTACTGAAGGTAAAGTGGTTCGGTAACACAAAGCTCAAAGACGATTGAAACAGAAGTCCTCAAAAAAAAAAAAAAAAAAAGAAGAAGAAGAAAACAAACGAGTCAAACTAAGCTTCTGGAAATCCCATGAAAGCCCGTGTTAGATGCTTAAAGCAAAGCTTAGGTTGTGGAGAATAAACGACAAATGAAGAATCTGATGCAGGTTCAGACTTGCTCTGACCTTCTAATGACAAAGAAATTATATAAACTGTGCACAAATAAGTTGAGATCTTACCTGCATAAAATGGCGAGAACAAAAAGGGAAAACTCGCCACCGCCTCTTCAGAGAACAAACCAGACATGAGTATGAACATCTATCGTGAAGATAGATTTCCTCATAAAAAGAGATCACTACTGGTTCAATTTTCGGTACTGGTCCACATTTCTCAGACTGCTATTCTGTTAAATATTATTTTTGACGTTCATATTGGACGCAAATCTAGATGCGTCATAAACGTCTCTATGTTTCTAAACATCTTCGTGTTCACTGAGAAGAGCTGTATGACTGGCAGGAGAAATATTTCCCAGAGAAACAAGAAAAAAGATCAGAAATATCAACAGACTTTCCTCCCAAATGTCCATGGCTTCCACCGTTCTGAGAAACGTGAGCATTAAGTGAATTAAAAAATAAAAACGAAAACTTTAGATGCGCTGAGAAATATTTCTGAAGTCAAAGTGAAGACTACAAACTGAGGTTCTTACCTGTCGTCCTTTGGCTAAGCCTTAACAGTAGTGAGATGAGAGAGAGAGAGAGAGAGAGAGAGAGAAGAGGGAGAGAGAAGAGGGAGAGAGAGAGAGAGAGAGAAGAGAGAGAGATGAGAGACACCAGTGACAGCTGTCTAACCACAGAGAATTACAGACTCTGCTTGGAAGTCAATTCTCAACTGCTTTGTTAAAATCTGGCATGTCTCAGAGTACAGATATCTTCAAAAGGAGCATCATGCTTTTAACATGGGAAGCTGATCACATGATACAGTCACTGGTCATGGGGTTAAAGTTATGAGAACACTGTTGCTAGGCAACTGGGAAATACAGACGTAAGGCGTAACCTAGTTAATAACTGTGGTTAATAATTTATTTACCTAGAATGTATCCGTAAAATCTTTTATTAGGAACATGTTCCTCGGGTGTTCCTCTCCAACATCCATGGATTCAGCCATATTGAGAAACGTGAATGTTGGGTTACAACTCATAAACTCGGAGCAGTCAATAAAAATTCAAAAGTGGGATGTTGACATTGTTTTCGTAACCCGACACCGTCAGAACATAGCCTCAGCCAGGGCAATTCAAGAACCGTCTGGACTGTCAGAATGACTTTGCATTAGATCCAAAAGCCCTCGGGGGGAAAGAGAGACTCTCTCCGTTTATCAGCTCCTCCGATCAGCTCTTCTCTGCGCACTCGTCTCACACGAGTGAGGGGGTTGGAGGAACATGAAACAGAAACACGGCATCCAATCCAGTCTTTACACTGTTATTAATGCAGATGTGAACGCTGAGGCTTAACGACCACAGCAACAGAAACACAGCTGGGTCTTTCCCAATAATCAGTTTCATATATATATATATATATGATATGACAGGGTCGGAACTGGCCAAGACCAAATTGGGGAGAAAAATGGGGGAAGAAGTGTCTACACTCTAAATGAAACTTTCTGGTTTGTCTCTCTGGAGAAAGCCTTAAAGGTAAGAGTTTTTTTTTTTTTTTTGGAACATTTTCCAAGTAAAACGCTAATGTTAACCATCCAAAAAGCCTTGAGGAACGTTTTTCCCCCAAGAACTGATGTTGCTCCCTATGAATTCCCAGGTCATCTTCCCTACAGTGAAGCCTGGATCAGCCCCAGGCTCTCATGCCAAGTCAGTCATGTCTGGTGTACCTTCACTGGAAGGCAAGAAGCCATGAAGAAGCCGTAGTTCTGCTTCGCAATTTTTTAGAAATCTCATTATTTCTGTCGCTATGCAAAGCTCATGACCATTGTTCAGTGTAGGGGCGAAGATCTCGCGCTCCTTCTTCCCATCACTTGTAAATAAGACCACAAGAATGCTCCTGAACCTCCATTTCTCCAGTTAGGGGTTGGTTCCTCAAAGATGTAAGCCATCTTTTTTTTTTCAGCCATGATCGTACCATTTGAATAAATATTCAAGGCCACAGAACAGTTTGACAATTTCCTATTAGGAGTTCCAAGAAGGTTGTAATTGAAACATCCTTGAATAAGAATCAACTTAGGATGATATAATCTTATCTGGTGTGGAGAAGAGAAGAGGAACACACACATTGCTGTAATGTGTGATCCTCCCCCTTTCCATCAGACCAGGTGTGTGTTGTTTTGTCCCCATGGATTACAAGCCAAACACTCCCAGGTGTTGAGAGGGTGAAAAAAACAGCTAGCGAGAGCTCTTCTTCTGCACCAATAAATCACCAAGCAAAATAGGTCACGGTGAGAGTTTCGTGAATACGCTCAAGGTGACATGACATGACGCACCAGAGTCCAGGAATGTCCCGTCGAGGAAAGGGCAGGAAAAGAGGACTAATCGCAGGTCTGTATTATCCACCTGGAGCTGGGCAGCTCTTTCATCTGCACAGGAAAGCTTTTAAAAATTACAGGGTTGCTGGCACAATAACTCACGAAGACCAAAAAAAAAAAAAAAATCCCGCCAAGGGCTTGAACGCTGTTCGAAACGAAACGAGAGCCATCTGAGGAAGCTGGAGAAGATGAAGGATATATGAAAAGATGAGAAAGAAAATACAAGGCCATGACTTATGAGCTCAGAATCTCGTACAGCATCACTAACAGGATGAAATGACATCTTAAGACCTGTTTTGATAAACAGGAAAGAGAATAAGAAGAGGAATCTGAGGCTACAGTTGGCTCAGGCTCACCAAACTGGACAGCTGAAGAAATTCTTCACTTGGTCTTTTTCCAATCTGTAACTGTCCAGTATACAATATATAATAGTTCCGACTGTGCAATCTGATTGGTGGAAACATGTTGTCATATCCGGTAACAGAATGTTTTTTAACCAAATCTTTGGTGAATCATTCCGCTGAACACGGGTTGCCAAGTAATAGCCACACAAGCAGTTTCAAATCGTTAACAAAACAAATAATACAAAATCTTAGAATGGATGTATTATTATTATTATTATTATCATTATTATTATTATTAAAACCGTAGCTGAAACTAAAACTCAATTTTGTTGAGTGACAGGCGTTTCATTAAATATCCTAAGAGTGAAGCTGTCAATACTAAACTCTAGTATTTAACCTACTATTATACTTCATATAAAAAGTTATACAGCTAGCATAAAAATAATAACATCCGTTTTAGACGGTCTGGCTGACCAACTGAGATGCTGTCAGATTTCTGAAGGTACTGCGAGAACGAGTGAATGCTGTCTGAGACGTAACTGATTTGTTTTTCAGGAAGCCAGGGCTCTTGTCATTTCCAGTAAAATCTCAGACACACATGGGACATGGCACTTCTATCTCACCGTAAAGGAGCAGTTAGTAAAGGCATATCTGTATACACTAGAGAGAGAAAGAGCGAGAGAAGAGGGAGGGAGGGTGAGGTTTTTCCTGTTTCCACAGGGCTAATTATACACTTCTCCAGAGGATGGAGCATAAATCAGGATGAACAATGGCTCTCTCCTACACAGCTCAAAGTCAGTACACATCTCCAGCTCTCAACCGCTCTGTTGCTCTCAGACTCGAACCCGACAACTCTTAATGCTGAACGTAACGGTAATCAGCGGTTTCATGACCTTACATCAAAGACCTTACATCTGGTCCATTTCACGTTTAGAGACTGGGAACTCGTTAACTGTGGACAAATATAAAAAGCATCTTCCATAAAGAACGAGAAGCAGAGCCGGACAGAGAGTTCGTCCAGCCGAGTGCTCGTTAGCATGAACTGACGCTGGTCTTTGGTAAACGATGTCATTGTGTCGTGTTATCTGCATAATGAGCTCTTCCTGTTGTTTTCAGCTGGATTCCTGGAGTTATCTGACTTTTTCGTCTCGTCCCTAATCTCCTTCATGAGCAAGTGCATTCCTCCAAAACAGCACGAACTCTCGTGACGCTGTCCGTGCTCCACGGCCCCACTAGGGGGCGACATGACAGGAACAAATCTGCAGGATGGTCCTCGTCACAGATAACCTTCGCCTGCTGTCAGTCAGCCGCTGCTTTATTGCAGGTTTAAGGACTCTTTAGCCTTTTTAGGAGTCTTACATAACTTTTCTAGCTACATTAAATATACAGGTGTCTTGTAAGTAACTGCACCAGCTGCAAATTCACAGCTTAGATTGAACACAAACTGCCACTAAACTTGAGTTTTCAAGGAACAAAATTTTTAATAGTTGCACTTTACGTAATTTTAAGTTTATACGACTCCTCCAAAAACGTTAAACAGTACGAAAAAGAAATATACCACTGTGAAATATTCGCTTCTTCTAATGATCTAATCTATACTACACAGTTAGCTAGCTTTATCCTGGTTACTGTTAAAAGTAATTTTTTTCAGTGTGTTCAGCTGCAGATTAAGTTGACAGTGACTTCTTAGTGTATTGTTTAAATTTTATTTGTTGCACAACCTTAAGAAACAGAAACAAACCCATATTAAATATAAACATTCAAGATTAATACTTCAGATCAGCAATTTACAATAAAACCCAAGCCGTTTGGATTTATTTGTCTATTGTTCACACTACAACGGAGGAATTCGAGCTTCCTTATTGCTTATTACTTATTAAAACAATGGAAGCAGTGCTTCCTGTTCATATTAATCATGTTATCGCCGTCGTGTTAGGACAGGTTTTATACGCAGTCGTGGTACACTTGAAGTGTCTTTGGTGCAACTGAAATTCTACACAGCGTATAGAAATATACTGTGTGTGCTGTAGTATAAAGTATAAAGCATTAAGTAAGTAAATGTACATGTAACACCCTACCTTTGAACTTCAGTTCAACTCTGTACTGCTACTAAACTACAGCCAGAAGAGTACAGGAAGAGGATGTGTGTGTGTGTGTGTGTTGTACAGCCACTAAATATCTCTCTCTCTCTGTCTCTCTTTCGCTCTCTATGGTGTAAAACTGAGACATTAGTATTCAAAGCACTGAGCTCTGAGAAAGAGGAGAGTTCAGGAGAGAGGGAGATTCATCGTCCGGACTCAAACTGGATTATCCCGTCCTGATTCATGGCGCATCACTAAGCAACTGCTCAAGCAGGCCGAGAATTCGGACAGGGAGCTCCAGCGCCGTCATTTCTTTGTTAGCGACGAATCTCCTGAGCTCGTTCGCTCTGAGCTCTGTTTACAACTTTCAAGTTTGCGGTTGAAGTGTTTTGGTGCTGATGGTCAAGTCAAGTTTATTTATAACGGCCAAAATCAAGGCCGTGTGTCAGCTTTATGGGGTCTGGACAATTACCAACCCCCCGCCCCCCAACCCCCCCGGCCTTAAACGGCCAAATGAGGAGAAAAAAGATCTGAAATGCTGGAACAACATAGACAACAGAGACACGAACACAATCAGCGGTAAAGGATGCACCAAGACATCTTTTACACACTGGTTTTGAGCTAGAGCTGGACAAAAATACAATATAATACACTAAATATTAAATTCCTAATTACTAAAGAGACAAGAACAAATTCTCATGAGTGAGTCGCGGCTGCATGCGCCATCTCGCTAAAAACTGACGTATTACGCATATTTATCAACACCGATTTTCCAGCACGAGCTGGAAATTATTTAATCAGATGTTAATATTGCTGATTTCATCTTAACTGTCATCATAACTGGCACTTTTACACGATTGAAGTTTTATAACAAGTAGCGGTTCATTTTGTTCATGATTTCGGGGTTTGCAGTACAAAATTCAGTAATGTAAAATTTTAATCGATATACGTATACATATTATACAAAATTGGTCATCGTGAGTGAGAATCGTGATGTCAATTCTTTAAAAATATTAAAAAATCGTGATTCCTGTTTGAATGACAGCGAGATCCTGGACATGCAATGTTAGATATGATGAGTGTACCTGAAAAACACGCACGTTTATCTTGTCATGTGTCAAAATAAAGAAGTCCCGTATTACAAAACCTGCTGCGTTACGCAAATCTGGATTTCTCCTGAGGCTGTGATTTGGTGAGTTTAGTCCTGTGAAGGAAATTTTAGGTTTGACATTTAAACCCATCTCTGTTCTAAAAGCAACACTAACATTTGGTCTCTTATATCAGTGTTTCTCAAACCGGGTTCCAGGGGTCTGTGGAGCGAAGCCAGGGGTCTTTAATTATTTTTTATTATTATTATTATTTTTTTTTTTAAAGATTTTGTTACATAGATGTAAATCACAACCAAGTTATTATATTTATTACTGAGTTCTTATTAATTCTTACTAGCCTGCTTGACTACGTGACAAAAAAAACAGTTGTCCTTTAAATAATGTCAGCTTGAACCTGATGTTTTCACTTAAATATTCACGTAAATATTTCAGGAATAAAAAGCTCTATTGGCTCTAATGAATACACAAAATATTGTTTATACGCATTACACTGATGTCTGATATTTTAACAGTTGAATTGTGGTCATAAGAAGTTCATTTTACAGTAAAGGTAAAGGGGTCTTTTATATTATAAAAAAAAAAAGAGTCTTTTATATTATACGATGTATTGCGCACTTGATATTTCAGCAGGTTGTGTAACACAGAAAAGCAAGCACTTTCTGGAAGCTGCAGTGACACCTACAGGTCTGTAAAGGTCAGCACATAATTTCTCCTTAACCACTAAATTTGGAGCTAGAATGCGTTTTCTTTTCTTTTTTTCCTTTTAAAGTCACCCAGAACTTTTTTTTATATACCGTACATTTTTCTCTAATGAATATATGTTTCACAAAATTCCACAAAAAAATTGTTATTAGAGAACAGAAAACAGCAGAGAGGTGCCAGAAATCCAAATTCTCTCGTTATGTAACTTGGTTTCGGTGGTTTCAGTGAAGTGGTTTGATTCGATTTTTTTTTTTTTAACCCTGCACTGTTTAATAATGTCTGTCACTAAGAGTTAAATAGTTCCTGAGAATCTTGAGTGCAGCTCAAATTGTGTTCACTGAGTTGTAAAGGTTAAAAAAAAAAGTAACTTTCTATTACTACTAATAAATATTAATAAAGATTAACATTAATTTAAAAAAGTGTCTTCCTTCCTGATGTTTGGGAAATAAACGGAGTCGGACGTTTTACTTCAGAGTTAGTGAAGCGTTTTTCCCTCTTGGACTCGGGAAGCTTAATCAAGTGGAAATTAGGGATGTGGAGGGAGGCATTAGTTGAGGGGGAGGGTGTTGGGGGTCATTGGGACGGGGCAGAATAGGCCAATTGTTCAGCGAGTTCTTTGAGCAGCAGAGTGGTGCTAAACAAAAAAGAAAAAACTGCCGAGGCATCAGAGAATCCCTTAATGAGGCACGAATACACAACGTGGGTCTGCACTCGCAAAGAAGAAGAGAAGTGTTTCAGAATGTTAGCTTGGTTATGAAAAAGTTTAGTTTTTAGTTTTGAACTATATGAAGAAATCAGGTAGAGACAAAAGTTCAACCATAGTCTGGGTCGCGTTTCTCTTTCTGAAGCATGAAAACACTCTCGTGTGTGTGAGAAGAGACACTGAAGGACACAATACAGCGATAAAATCGTGAATTATATCGTACTCCATGTACGATTGATGTATTTACGTTTATCTCTCTTTAATGTGGAGTCGCTGCTCCCTTAAAGTATATAAACTCAGTAAGGTATTCAACACCAAAAACAAAAAAGCTTCAGTGGGCAAAATAAAGAAGCAGTTTTAACTATACTAGTATATTCTACTCTTATAACACACTCTGTACTATACTACATCATTATACTCTACTCTTATAACACACTCTGTACTATACTACATCATTATACTCTACTCTTATAACACACTCTGTACTATACTACATCATTATACTCTACTCTTATAACACACTCTGTACTATACTACATCATTATACTCTACTCTTATAA
>CM074995.1:1214949-1256105 GCA_037576825.1 Pangasius krempfi
TGCTGGAAAACTAATGTCTGGAATCTAAAATGTTTTTGTACTGAATCAATAATGTAGAAGTCAGAAAATAAACATCTTTAACAAAGTTTGTACTAAAAAAAAAAGTGGGTGCCAAGACTTTTGCACAGTACCGTAGGCCTATTGTGTGTATAGCTGTACTATACCGTATCAGTGTAGTATTACTCTCTATGCTCTTATAGTGTTACTCTTCTGGGTTTTGCAGCAATCCTGGTATTAAGGTATTTTTTTCATGCACAGCTCTTGACAGGCCTCAGACCTGGAGATAAACGCTGCCAGTTTTACTTTCCCTCCTCACTTTTATCACAGAAAACAGGTGAATAAAGACCTAAATCTTACCTCAGAGGGCCGTTTTCTGCAGGTGGATCCTCCTACGGCGCACCTGTGTCGGTCTTCTCCTGCATTATTCTCCGACTTCCACTTCCCGTTCGGAGAGAAACAGCGATCTGTGCGTTCCTGTCGGGTTTCTCTGAGGGGAAACGGAGAGAGTGAATTTGCATTTCGACGACCCTCCCCATCTCTTACCCCTTCTCTTTTCAGCGCTGCCATTGTTTGGCCCGGTTGGGGTCCTTATTCGCACAAAATCCTCAGCTCAAAGCCCTGAATGGTGATGTGGGATGAGCCAGAGGAGCCAGCTGTTCACGTCCAACAACAAAATCACTGCATTCATTCAGGAGTGGGAACAGATTTGAAGGAATTTCTGAGAGTGTAGATAAAAAAGTTCAAAAAATCGTTATATCAGAGTGTGTAGTGAAAGACTTAAAGTGGGACAAAGAAAGTCTGGGAAAATATGAAATGAATTTTCAGACTTTGGAAATTCAGAAACATTTGGTATAAAAAAAAAAAAATCTGGATATTTAAAGTTATATAAACTCAAAATGCTAAGGTGTTAAATCTGTTAAAGACGTTTTCTTTTTCTCTGCACTATAACTTCATAATTTCTGTTTTAATCACCTTTTAAAAATAAAAATGCTGGGAAAACAAATTTAGGAAAAGTCCTGGTATTTTTCAGGACCTTTTTCAGGGCACAAATGCTGCACTACAGACCAAAGATTTTTGATTCTCATGCACAATATTTAGACAGATATGTCTGTTTCTTTGACCATTTTGTTTTTTGTTGTCTAGTTCTACTTTACGTTACTTTATTTTAAAAAAAAAACTTAAACACAGATTCCACGTTTCACCCTGCATGAGGTATTTAAACCTTGCATATAACATTTTGGTTAAAAAGACAAAAAGTGGTTTAGCAAACTCAAATAATACGTTTTCTAAAGACAGTTCATTTTAACTCTGGATTTGTCTCCATTGTAACTCGTCACCAGGAAGGATTTTATATTAACGCTGGTATGAATGAACGCCAGCCTTCTCTGACTGCTCATTGTGAAGTCAATACTGCCTTTAACCACAAGATGGCGCTGAAAGCTATCACACATGAGGGCTGTAGCAGTGTAGCTGCAGTGTAGCTGCAGACCGGGCCGCTTCACGTGCTCTGCGGGGCTCAGGAAAAGGAAAAATCCTCCCTGAAACACAATAAATATGTTTAAGTACACATATCTGAGATGTGATTAATGAGTCAGGCGCTAATGCGTTACTTGGTGCTGTATTGTCGTTATTCCTGCGAGAGGTTAGCAGTTGTGTGTCGCTCTGACGTCACAGGAGGACATCGTTATTGCGTATTGAGTTTAGCAGATGAAAAACATTTCATAAATCTCAAATCTAAAGGATAACATTCAGGTTTCAGGTGTTCAATTCATGTAGAAGTAGCGAAGACGTTAGTGCAAACTCTGGACTCAAAATCCCAGAATGCAATGCAGCTCTACGACGCCGAGTAGCGGTAGAGACTCGACTAGTTTGCGATCTACGCGATGGCGAGCGTTAGCGTGAAAGGTGAAGCTTTGGAAGCTGATCTGTTTGAGCAGATTGTACAGACGAGGAGGTGAGAAAGGAGCTGGACAGACTACAGCACTAAAGCGCCGCTGCATCGCTCTCTTTAGGTAGAGATGAAGCGAGAGCGAAATCCCACTGCACCACGATCAGCATTCAGTCGAACAGCATTATGGATAATGTAGAAAAAAAGAAGATGAACATAATATTTTAATTATAAAAATTCAATAGGTGGATTTTTTTCTTTAAGGAAGGAAACGAAGAACGAACCAAACTTCTTAACGAAATTAAGTTCGCACCTCAAACGTGTCAATGCTGTACAGTTCTCACATCTTTAACTTAAATATAGTACAGATATTGTTTTTTTTTTCTTTTAAGTATAAAACCTGCATTTGTTTCCTGAACTAATTCAAACTGTAAAACACTGAACTGATTGAAGCTTTAACTCATACAGGGGTGTGTGTGTGTGTTTTTCCTGAAAGTATTTTTAATGATAATTTATTCGACTTCAGTATAAAAAAATAAAAAAATAAAATAAAATAAAATAATTAAAATCACTGAGTTTAATGCAGCACCGATGATGCTAATGCTTAGCTTTCATCAGCGCGTGCGTTTGCTAAGCTACAGGTAATCAGTTAGCTAGTTAGCTTAAGTGCTAATATAAACGAGCTTAAAGTTGTCTGTTTAAAGTTTTCTTAGCTTGATATAAATACCTAACATTACAAATAGCGGAATTTGACTAAAATAATGAGAATAGCAACCACTTTAACAACTTTCTTACCTCAGTCTTATATTACGTTTTCTCTGAGGTAAAAGTTCGTTATGAATCGGTTCTTTGATTCAGCTGTGTGAATCGGTTATTTGAATCAGCTATATGAGTCGACTCTTTGAATCAGCTCTGCAACATGGCTCGTTTTCAAGGTGAAGGTTGAGAGTCGACTCTCAGTTCAGAAGAGCCGTTTTGGTGAAAAATAACGGTCGAAAATTATATACACGTGGCTGTGTGTGTGTGTGTGTGTGTGTGTGTGTGTGTGTGATTTATACGAAAACAATACTTCTTTAGATGAGGGGAAAAATTTAATTAATAATAATAATAAGTGAACAAACGAATAAATAAACAAAAATTGAAATAAATATGTATTAAAAATCAAGACAAAGAATAATAACCATTAAAAAAAGTGTGTAACACCTAAATTGCACATTTAAATAACATATAAAATTAAATTAATATATAATAAATAAAATAAAAGTACATTTCTAAGCTACAAGTAGCAATAACAATACTATGTATACATAGTATAATAGCAATGATGTACTAATATACAGCAACTATAGAATCAATATAATATAGTACAGTATAGTATAGTAGCATACATAGTTGCACTGAGACAATATAATATTATAATATAGTATAATAACATAATACTATACTGATATTGCGCAACTGTACAAACAATAGAACAAGTTAAATATAACAATTTAGTATTGTGTAGTATACTAGTTCAGGTGATCATTAAGTGAAGCGTTTCAGTATGTTGTAGTCTCGTTTTAAACATTTTTAAAAATTGCAATGCACTTTACCATTTTTGCTTCCTTGATTTTTTTTTTAACCAAAGTCATCTAAATATTGTATGAAATAATTGTACAAATAAAAAACATAACTTACTTTTTCCATTTCTTCGACTCTTCTGCTTACTTCTTTTTATGCTTTTACGTCCCAGATAAATATGAACACTTTGTTACATTAGGTACCTAATTTAGTTTAGTTACGTAAATACATAAACACATTACATAAATACATTTTTTTTTTTGGTGGGGGGGGGGTATCATTATTAAAAATCAGAGCCCCCTGGTGTATTTTACAGACAGCAAACACACACATATAGAAAGAGTAAGATTCACTAAATTAAATAAGGTCAATTAAAACTTAAACTTACAACTTCACAGTTCTTTAAGACATTCAAACTTAAAAAGTAACTTCAGTACAAAAGATTTCACGTTTTGCAGTAACAAACTGCATTTTCTTTTTTGCTACAATTAACTTCAAGAGAGAGAAAAAAGAGTCTGATGAAGGAATAGTTGTTCTAAACGATCGTCTGTAACATAAGCGAGAACTTCTTTTGTGAATGTTCCTCGAAGGTTCTTTAATAAATAAAATCATGTAATCAGTGACAACTTGCAGTGGAATAAGGGGGGAATAATACACTTGGGGATGTGCTGTTATAGGAAAATAATCATCTTCAGGTTGGTAACAGTAACTCCGCTTCATCACACCACCCTGTCACTCATTATATTATTGTAACAGCACAACACACAGTGGATTATTACTTCCTTTAAAACCGCTAACTAAATTTCTGACACACCCTACAGTAATTTCCATAAAGTGCATGCTCTTTTGTTTAATCCAGCTCACACAGTGTCACTGTGTCATCGACCCGGAACCCTGGATACAGGGGCTCGGTGAACGTTGTGTGAAATGTGTATGTGTGATACACCCTGTCAGCAGAGATGATAAAATAGGAGAGTGTACCGGCCTGCCAGTCTAAATAGATACCCATTCTTCTAGAGGGATTCGGTGGAGGAGCTACCACTGTCTCCTTGTTATTGTAACCAGCGTAATAACCATAGTTGTTAGAACAGAACAGAATCCAGGATATATTATTCATCCCCAGTTTGCAGTCATTACTGCGACCTGTTCTGTTGATACCTTTGTAAGTTACTCCACTGTAAATGGTATTGCCAGTCCACTCAGTTTCCCAGTAGAACCGAGCACCGCTCAGGGACTCTCTGCACAAAATCTGGGCGTAGTACTCAAACCGGTCCGGATGGTCCGGGTACGACTGCTGACTTCGAGTCCTTGTTACCTTTTTGTTACCACTCAGAGACATAGTTCTGTGCGCCGTGTTTGGGTCCAGGGTGATCTCACAGGCGTCTGCAGAAATAGTGGCTAAAAATTAATTTGGTCTTTTACACTATATTATAGATCTGTATTTAGTTTTAGTTTTAGTTTTAGTATAAAACTTGAGATCTACATAGAACTCAGAATATAAGAATAACGTAAAATGAGCAACAAAAACAAAATAAGACAGTGTTATAAAGACAAAACAAAATATGTCCTTAGAAAGTTCCTTCATGTTGAAAGATACACTGTTAAACCCAACTGTGTAGATTCTTACACTTCTTTAGTCCTGGTTTGATCCTGCACTCGCCACTGTGGTCCACACTGTACAAAGAACAAAGAAATCAGGTAAGAGTGGTGATGACGTATTCGTTTAGCACACTAACCTCTTCATAAAGATTCCCTGAGAAACCTTCAATAGGCTACAAGCTCTAAATAAAAACCCAAAATGATCCCATTTTGTCATTATAGCAAAACTTTTATCTTGGTAATTTATGTTATTTGGTCATACTGTTTATGATTCCTCAGTATGATTCATCCACCACCATTAATAAAATTTAATGTTTTTTGCCTCTTCTAAATGTCTTCAGATTTTGCATTTTTTCCCCAATATTTTTACAGTTTATTGTCCTGTATTGTCTTGTATTCAGCATGAAGACTTGAATCATGCAACCCGATTGAGCCCGAAACCCCAACATTCATTACATTCCAGGCTGAGAAGATGTAAAAAGCTGACACTGTAGGACACGAGTCCAGTCTGTACTGATTTGGACTCATCTTGGCATTTGTACTCTGACTTATCTCAGCCTTGGGGACTTGCTAAATATGGTCTTGGTCTTGACTGAGAGTTTGTAAAAATAATGTTGACAACAAAGCTTTTCTAGAAAGCATAGTCTAATTAATCTTTGGTATAATGCACGAATGAATCCGATCAGCTGAAGTTAACAGTGAGAAAAGGATTTGATGGTTTTCGGTCTCGACCTTGACTCTGTCTCTCTTTCATTTGGACTTGATCTTGGCTAGTCTCGGTCTTGGACTTGGCAATGTCTGCTTTGACAAGAGCCCTAGTATAGTAAAGTAGCTTTGTCTTCCTTTATTCCACTCACCTCAGTTTCTCCAGGTTACAGTGTGGATTATCTCGTACAGCAGTCAGCTGTCTCACTCCTGACTCTCCTGGATGATTGTAGCTGAGGTCCAGCTCTCTGAGCTGCGAGTGATCTGAGCTTAAAGCTAAGGCTAGAGCAGAGCAGCCATCTTCTGTAACACAACACCCTGAAAGACTGCAGAGGAGCAACTATTACACTTCATTCACAATTACTATACACCACCAACACACACCTGATACAGTTCCACTGTGCTTGGTCTATTACAGTGATACATTACATGATATTTATTTGAGCTCAGCATGTCTGGTTCTTGGATAATGGTAATGGATTTTTCTGTGATTCCTAGAGGATTCTTAATACAATCATTTTGATTTATTCACTACAAGATAACTACAAAACTGCAACAAAAGCAGATTTTACATGAATTTATGGCAAAAACAAACTGCCCTCAAAAAATACCTAGTTATCTCTGGAAAATAACTGTACAGCAGACAGTATGATAGTATAGTATGATAGAGAGTGTTAAATAATAAAAGGAACCTTGAATTTTAGCATAATAACTCCTTCGATAATGTAGATGTGATAAAGCACAGAGAATTGCTCCACTGTTATTTTGCACTGCTGTGTGCCTTACCCCAATTTCTGCAGTGAGCATCCAGGATCCTGAAGACCAGCGCAAAGCAGTTTCAGCCCTGAATCTTTCACATCGTTGTCTCTCAGCTCCAGTTCTGTCAAACGAGTGTGGGAACTCAGAACCGAGGCCAGGTTTGAACAGGACCTCTCTGTGAGATTACACCAACGCAGACTGCAGCAGAGAAAAAAATACATAACAAACAGTAACAAAGAGTTAGTCAGGAAACCATTACAGCTAATATAACAGCATTTACAACTTGTATGTCTCAAGCAAGATTCCTTCATTCTTTGTTATCATCAATTAAAAAATGTAGACATAGTATTCACCTTAGTTTTTCAAGGAAGCAGTTTGGGCTGATCAATCCAGCACAGAGCAATTCCACTCCTGAATCTCCAATGCAATTGCTGCTGAGATCGAGCTCTCTGAGGTATGGATTTTCTGACTGTAGAGCCAAGGCCAGAATTTCACACGTCTCCTCTGGAATGCCGACATCAGCAAGTCTACAGATGAGCAAAGTACATTATCATTTGAACAATTATTCCATTTTTTTAATGTATCATGTTACACATAGGCTTTGCAACAAACTACATAGATTACTGATCACCAGTTTTGTTCCTGGAGATCTACAGTACATCGATCCTGAAGTCATTTATAATTTAATCCAACACACCTGCTCCAGATAATCAGTCTACGTGTTTAGCTTGATGGTGCTGCTAAATTAGGCTTGAAACTGATTTCTTTCCCCAATTTTCTCCCAAATTTTGTAATCTGCCAACTATTGTGTCACAAGGCAGTGTAACACACTTGGAGGAAAGCGCTATCCGCCCTCTTCTGCATACATGAGATTGTTTGGAACTAAATTTTATAGGAACATCAATCTTCAGAAACAGGACTGCTTTGAAATTTTAATTTTAAAAAAACTGATGGTCAACCTTATACTCTTGAGTTTACAGTCTGGATTCATCAGTCCAGTAGAGAGAAGTTTTACTCCGGAATGGCCGAGGTTGTTGTAGCTCAGATCCAGTAACTCCAGTTTACAGTTTGGATGTGTTAGTCCATCACAGAGCTGTTGCACTCCGGAGTCTCCTAGCTTGTTGTAGCTGAGATCCAGCTGTCTCAAGCAAGAGTTGGGTGACTGGAGAACAGTTTTCAAGGCTTCACATGATTCATGGCTGAGGTCACATCTGTCCAACCTACAGAGTGACAGAAACTATTTCACTTTGTTTTTCTGTGTTTGTTTTAATGTTGTTACTTTAACCTACTTTATTTAAGGATGTTCAGCTATTGACAAAATAAATAAAAACTGAATGGAGATTACTGTAAATTAACCTGAGTTTCTCAAGTTTACACTGCAAACTAATCAGTCCAGCAGAGAGAAGCTTCACTCCGGAGTCTTTTATGTCTTTATTGCAGCCAAGGTCGAGCTCCTTCAGTTGCGAGTTAGCAGATTGGAAAACTGAGGCCATTATTTCGCAAGATTGTTCTGAGAAGTTTGTGCCAGCCAATCTGCAAACAGGTAAAAAGTACAAAAACATACATGTAGTATAATGACAAGTATAATGACTAACACTGAGATACTCTTTCTAGATTTTTTATAAAATGTCTGATTGCACAATCTGCTAACTGCTTTCTACAGTATAAGATTACAGTATACTTTACTGAAGTAAAAAAATTTGCATTACTCTATTTGCAAAGCTTTAAAACATTGCATCAAGTGCCATTATTACTGCACACATAAGCAAAATAATTACAGACCCAAGTGTCTGCAGTTTACAGTGTGGACTCTGCAGACAATCGCAGAGCAGCTTCACGCCGATATGTTCCAGCTCGTTGTGACTGAGAGTCAGTTTCTCCAGTTTGCTGTGTGGATTTGAGATGCCGGTACAGAGAAGTTTCACTCCTAAATCTCCCAAACTGTTAAAGCTGAGGTCCAGTTCTACCAGGTGTGAGCTAGCGGACTGGAGAATCGAAGCCAGGGTCTCACAGGATTCATCTGTGAGGTTGACACCAGCAAGTCTGTTGAGGGTTGTGAGATAAAATGAAACAGATCAATGAGATTTCAACAAAAATGACACAGGTGGGAAGTGATAGTGCAATGTTCAAGCACATATTTGCTGTTGTAGATGTTGTGTTGCAGGGGAAAGTCAGCTAGTGGGTGGGAATTGGCAAAACCAAACTTGGGGAGAAAACAACAACAACAAGAACAACAAAACATTTTACATAGGTTGTTATGCTTATGATTAGAAAGTTTCCGCGTAGAAAATTACCTGGCTCTTCTCGAGGTCTTGACAACTGGTAACAGTCTCCGATATCCCTCAGGAGACGTGTTACACATCTTCAAGTCAAATTCATTCATCACGTCCTCTGACGTTAGCAGCACATAGGCCAAAGCTGAGCACTGGTCAGGTTTAAGCTCCGTCTCTGACTGCTTGCCTGATCTCAGGAAGCTATGAATTTCTTCCACCAACGAGTTGTAATTCAGTTCATTCAGACAGTGGAACAGGTTGATAGTCCTTTCCGCTGACGACTCCTTTCTGATCTTCTCCTTGATGTAGTCCACCGTTTCCTCCAAACTCTCCAAACACGGTTTTGGGAGCAAGCCTCTCAAAAGAGCCTGATTGGAGTCGAGTGAGAGACCGAGAAGAAAGCGCAGGAAAAGGTCAAAGTGTCCGTTCTTGCTCTTCAACGCTCTGTCCACAGCGCTCTTGTGCAAATCTGACATCTTCACCATTTTGTTCTGATTCTCCGTGTCTTCTTGGAGTATGTTTATGTGGCTGTCCGTAAATTTAAGTTGCACATAGACAGCAGCTAAGTGCTCCTGAATGCTCAGATGCACAAAGCAGAAGACCTTCTCTCGGTACAAGCCGAACTCTTCTTTGAAAATTTCTGTGCAAATTGCAGAGTACTCAGTTGCTTTGCTAACATCGATGTCGCATTCGGTCAAATCATTTTCGTAGAAAATCAGATTTTCTTTCTCTAACTGCAGAAACGCTAGCTTGGCCAGTTTGAAGATCATCTCTTTGTCAGATTCGGGCAGGTCCGTGTTGTCTTGAATCACTCCGTGGTATTTCTTGTTTTTCAAATGTGTCTGAATGAGAAGAAAGTGGGTGTACATCTGGGTCAGAGTTTTAGGTACTTCCATGTCTGATTTACCCAACGTCTTCTCCAGAACCGTAGCAGATATCCAGCAGAAGACGGGGATATGGCACATAATGTGGAGGCTCCTTGAAGACTTGATGTGTGCAATGATTTTTTCAGCAAGGTCTCGATCATCAAACCTCTTTCGGAAGTACTCCTCTTTCTCTGAGTCGTTAAACCCTCGGACCTCGGTAACCTGGTCAACACACTCAGGAGGGATCTGATTGGTCGCTGCTGGTCGGGAGGTTATCCAGAGAAGAGCAGAGGGAAGTAGATTTCCCTGAATGAGGTTTGTCAGCAGGACATCCACCGAGATATTCTTTGTCAGGTCACAGCACATTTCATTGCTCCTGAAATTCAGGGGGAGTCGGCACTCGTCCAGGCCATCAAAGATAAACACGGTTTTCACTTCCTCGCTCCTTATGGTTTTGAGTTCTTTAAGTTCTGGAAAGTAATGATGAAGAAGCTGCATCACACTATATTTGTCATTTCCCTTTAAATTCAGGTCACGGAAAGGAAGTGGGAAGATGTAATGGATATCCTGATTCGCTTTTCCTTCCGCCCAGTCCAAGATGAATTTGTGTACAGATACAGTTTTCCCAATCCCAGCGATGCCCTTGGTTAGCACGGTCCGAATGCGTTTGTTCTGTCCGGGTAAAGGCTGAAATATATCATTGCATTTTATCACGATCTCTTCCATTCCCTTGTTCTTGCACGCATCCTCAATCTGTCTGATCTCATGTTCTTTATTGATAGCTCCATCCCCTCCTTCTGTAATGAGAAGCTCCGTGAAGATATCGTTTAGAAGAATCGGATTCCCCTGATGAGCATTTCCTTCACGTATGCACTGGAATTTAGATCTAAGATGACCCTGTAGTTTAGATTTTAGATGATCTTGGATGGTCTTATGACTTTTCCCTATGAAAAGAAAAGATGAACCAATCGAATAAAATGATGAGTTTAGACCACGTTCATTGGAAATGCATCAGTAAACAGATGTTTGATCCTACCTAACTCCAACATGACCTTTAGAGCAATCTTTGGAGCTGCAACTGAGCCAAATCTCTCCAGAATGAGTTTAGATGCTTCCTGGATGTCACAAGTCACCTGAGGAGTCTCAAAGCATTCTGGGAAATTTTGACACAGATACCACATGAACTTGTTTGTGTCTACGTTGTTCAGCGTTTGTTCAAGTAAAGACAATGTGTCCAGCTCCAGCAGAGCCTGTAAGAAAGAAAGAGGAACATTATAGCACTGGTTAGAAGGTGTTGAATTGTATTATTTATAAGCAAAAGACACCGACATCATATGAATTATTCAACGCTGCAATGAAAGAAAAGCCTGATGTATTAAACAGCCCTGCATGAGCTGCACAATTTCTTTGAACACCACAGATTTTTTTGCCTTACCCTAGCTGCCTGTGTGTAGCTCTTGTTGTGTCCTCGATGTTGCACGGTTGCACACTGTTTACAGATCAGGGTCTCATCAGTCTTGCAATAAATTTCCAGAGGCTTGTGGTGATGCTGGCAGAGTTTGGGCTCCTGTGATGTGTACTTCGCCGGTACAGTGGCTGATGGGTGCAAACGTGGAAAAGTTTCCCCATCATCCTGGTTGAGTTCCACCGACTTGTCACCCTCCACAGAGACATAGCTAGGTGACGGTGAGTGTGGTCTTTCTATCTCGACACTGCGAATGACAGGAAAAAACCCCCTGAAAGACCTCATTCACTGCCAATGAAGGAATCATTTAAGTTCTTTTGATTAACGCTTTTTTTTAAATCAGTTTTGTTGCACATGGTTCAGAATTGCCTAACATTGGGTGTTTAAACTGTTTAAAGCAGCATAATTCATACTAACATAATTTAAAAAAACACACACACACACATATCTGGAAGTGAATTAGAGAACAGATGTGTGTATACTTAAAGTGTGTACACACCCTGACCATTACACTCATATGTGCTGGTTGAGGATCACATTCCAGATTTATTCCCCTTTGCAGCTATAATGAGCTCCACTCTTCTGGGAAAGCTTTCCACTAGGTTTTGGAGCGTGGCTGTGGGGATTTGTGTTCATTCAGCTACAAGAGCATTAGTGAGGTCAGGCAATTTCTAACTATCATCAGGACCAAAATCCTGTGAATCTGAGGCTTTTGAGCTGGTTGAGGGAACTAAAGGAGGACAGTGGTGACAAGGTGGTACATGTGAAGACAAGGGAATAGACTACAAAGCAACAGGAAGTACATCTCAAAAGGGGCGGTCCTTTTAAGAATGGCATTTACGTTTTTCTTTTGCAAGCAAGCGCAGAATAAGAGTGGGAAAAATTAGCATGTGATTTTGTTAAATAAAGAAAGAATGTTTTATGACAGTAGTTATACTTGAATTGCAAACCTTTTTCCACTGCTCTTTTTCCTTTGGCTGAATTCGTAAAGAAAATCAATGGACGCGTCACTCTTCATGGACACACAGCTGGGAGCAGGTGAGTTCGGTCTTTCTGCCTAAATTACCACAAAGACATTTCAATGATTATTTTAATATATTATTAACAATAAGTATTGGTTGTTGATCAGGTCTAAATGGTCCAAATATTCAGATATTGCCACTTGTAAACTCATAAACGCACACATAAAATGTAAGGCTTCATAGCACATAGCGACAGTGAGTGGCACTGACATTCAGTTTATTCTGCTTTCAACATCTAATGTTTTATTAAAGTTTTGAATAATATCTCTATAAAGTCTTCTAAATAATATTTCTCACAAAGTCCTCAGGACAGAGGAGTTTTACGCTTCTTTGCGGTTTCTCTGTAACATAACAAGCTGCCGGAGAGGGAACGACTGTTTATAGCTGCTATAACGTAACTAACTTGTTTCACAGACTTTCCACAACTTTAACTATTCAACAATTAAACGTAACTATTAAAAGTTAAAAAGTGCAATATGTATAAGCATTAAACTCTGCCACCATGTACGTGTTTATAAACATTTACGTACAGTTTCAGAGGCTTGTGTAAAGCCTTATAAGGCGTTACAACAGAACATCCATGAAATTAAACAGATATCAACAAAATCCTACATAAAGGTGGAAAGGTTTCACTTAAATATTCTAGATTTGAGCGATTTGTTGGATAAGGGCTTTGTTACGATTCTGTACACATCCACTGCATAATGCTGCATGAACACACACATGATCAACTCCCAAATTATTGGAACCCTTCAAGAGGGAAAGAAGTTTATACACATTGAGACAGATTGATGAGAGCAGTACTCACTGCTGATTCTGCTGAGGCTCCTTTGGGCCGCTTTGTAAATCCATCTTGCTCTGCTGTTTGGCTTGAGACTTGCCTTTTCATGATTAACTATAAAACATTCACATTTTCACATTTAAACCGTATTGTTGCTACGATCTACAAAAAAATACAGTTTTTGTGTACATTGTGACGTCAAGGTAAACTCTTAGGAATGTTCTTTTCAGGTTTCACATTTTATACGTTATTCATTTCAGTTCGTCATTGCTTCAAACCTTCTTTATTTCTTTGTTAAATCAAACTGGTTTTCTGTACAACACCAAAACTTATTAAAGGATGTGACTCTTTTGTTACGACATCAGTTTCTTGTTTCCTTCCTCATTTCAGCACGAGTTCAAAGCCATCAGTGGCCGGGAGTCTCGAGGGCAAACTTGGCCGTGTTCTCTGGGTGGGAGGGGCGTACTCTCTCTCCTGTCAATCACAGAGGTGTTTATGTAACATTTAAGGAAGGAGTCTCCAGTGTCAGCACTGTGTAACAGTCACGGCGCTTTAACTTTCCCAGCATGGCAAAGTCTTCAGGACAGAGGAACGCACACTTTGCGGCTTCTCAGCAACATGACAAGCTGCTGCTTTTTTTTTTTTTTGTATTATTAATTTGAAGAGAGAGAAAAAAAAGAGATTGAGAGCGAACGAGTGTTAACAGCTGCCAATGCTTATTACAGGAATCCATCTGTAGCCGTAGTGTGTTATGCCGCCCTGTGACGCAGCATGAGCAGTTCGAAGAGGCGATGGAGTGAGCTGACTGGTGGGTGGGTGGTAAATGGCGAGGACCAAACTTGGGTGAAAAGGGTGATTCTTGTAATAAGACATTGGTGCACGTCATGTTAAAACATTAATAAAATGGCATTATGTTTAAATTTTTATTTAAAAGAGACTGCTGCCACATGATTCAGATTAAATGAAACTCGCAGGTGTCTTTAGAGGATATAATAAACTTTAGGAAACCTGATACCTTTTGATCTGTATACTGTACCTTGAACAGTAATACTGTGGCCTGACGCTTTCACTTTTATTAAAGTGTATCTTGATCTGTAGTTAAATGGCGCTACAGCAATAACATCTCTGATCATTTATATTATATTACACAGAGTGAATGCAGTAAATCCTTCCTCTGCCTGCTTGTACACAAACGGCTGTGTGGTTCGAGAAAAGTCAGAGATGAGTAGAGATGAGGCAGTTTGTGAATAAAGCGTATGGATCTAAGTTTGCACTCTCGGGGGAAAAGGGTACTATACTGTACCTTTCCTCAAGCGCACACCTTTTACCTTTAAACCTCAGGTATGTGTGTTAAACCTTTTTAAAGGTACACTATATCCACATTTCACCCTAGTGAGAAGACAAGCACATGTATTTTTTCCCCTAAGAGCGTACAGTAACTTCAGAGACCAGTTCAGTGTGCAGTAGGAAGCAGTTGTAGGTTGCTGAGTAACTGTTACTCCAGTTACACTATCATCCTGGGTATGTATTACTGTAGTGAAAGTAAACACAGCTACACACAGCAAATACACTGAACTCAAGTGTGGACAGAAATCTAAAAGCTTCTTATGCCTGTCAAGGAAGGCTTAAGGAAAGTATAATGCAGTACATACTAATAATAATACTAATACTACTAATAATAATCCAAAGCATTTGACTCATCGCGAGTTCTTAACATGACGCGTGTATAACACGTTCATACGCGTAATATATATGTGTGTGTGTGTGTGTGTGTGTATAAATATATGATAACTTACTGATCTTGGTAGATTTTAGGAATGTTTTTCTTGCTCTGTCACGGTGCGGAAGACTCTTTCACTTTCGCTATGAGGAAAGAGAAAAAAGAGAGAGAGAGAGAGAGAGAGAGAGAGAGAGAGAGAGACGGGGGGGGGGGTGACAGGATGGGGAGGGCTGGAGGATTCTGCAGAAGAAGCTTCACTAGCTCCTGATAAATCTTCTACCACCAGGGGGCTTTTTTTCTTTTTTAAATCAAAGTTGTACATTTTGTGTGTCAGCAGCTTCCCTCTGATTAACTCCACCCATCTCTAAACTGCTCTGAAGACGCATTTGCACAAAGAAACGCCCCCAAATTGCCAAATATGGTAAACAACTTTCCTTCATCTAAAAAAAAAAAAAAAGAAGGGAAAAAGCCCAATAGCCTGCTCGTGGCACTAAGCAGGGGCAGAAACAGTCTGTCTGAGGGGAAGAAACAGGCTGTCTGAGGGGCAGAAACAGTCTGTCTGAGGGGCAGAAACTGTCTGAGGGGCAGAAACAGGCTGTCTGAGGGGCAGAAACAGTCTGTCTGAGGGGCAGAAACAGGCTGTCTTAAGGGCAGAAACAGGCTGTCTGAGGGGCAGAAACAGGCTGTCTGAGGGGAAGGGGCAGAAACAGGCTGTCTTAAGGGCAGAAACAGGCTGTCTTAAGGGCAGAAACAGTCTGTCTGAGGGGCAGAAACAGGCTGTCTGAGGGGCAGGGGCAGAAACAGTCTGTCTCAGGGGCAGAAACAGGCTGTCTGAAGGGCAGAAACAGGCTGTCTGAGGGCCAGGGGCAGAAACAGTCTGTCTCAGGGGCACAAACAGGCTGTCTAAAGGGAAGGGGCAGAAAATTACAAAGCACTAACAGTGGAGAGGAAAAACAAACAAACAAGGGTATCTGGAGGCCATTAACTCGTGTTGTTTCTACTATAGCGGTACTAAGAGGACATATTTTCACATCAGAGCACCCTAGAGGGCACTTCTTCTCATTTTCATCTCATTTTCATCTCATTTTCTTGCATGTAGGAAACCTGTCACCTGTCTGCACCGTGTGAAATCAGTAATTACTGTCAATTACGCTGATATGCCTCATATATAAATTCTTTATATTATTCTCTGAAGCGTGCATTTTCTATTTTATTTTTTAAAACAGTGGCCCTGAAACATCATCATAATTTAATACTGTTCAAAATTTTTAATCATTTTTTTACAACCAAACCTTTTTCCAGAACTTTTTCCTGGACTTGTTTTCATCGCTGTTTGGTCTTCATGATGCTCTTTGTCCAGGTAACAAACTCCGGGTTCTTCCAGGAACAGGTGTGTGTACAGGATATTGAGATCACGTGACACGTTAATTGCTCACAGCTCAACTCTAATTAAACTGATTATGTGACTTCTGATTGCACCAAAATTATTTAGGGGTTTCTATACCAGCTTATGTGCTCCAATGTTCATTTGTAAATGATTTTGCAAACTATATATATATATATATATCCCCTTTAGATTCAGAGCTTATAATGACAGTTCAGTCCCTTTCATTTCCAGGTTTTAACACTAAAAATATGGAAAAGTTAAAGGGGGCAAATACTTATGCAAGCCAGTGTAAGTGCTGAACTTGGCACCATTTACTCGCTCACTCATCTTCAGTGCCATGGTGCGATGTATTGAAATTATTTTAATAAATCCAGTGATTTTATTGTACTCCTGTAATGCTACTGAAGGTTAAAGACAGATAATAATCCTGTATAAAATGAATAATTTGACATCGAGACATCCAGGTACTTTTCAAACTATTTATTTGATGGTTAGTTTCTTTTGAACTGTGTGACAGAAGCACTTTCCGCACTTAACATTAAACCGTTGATCTTATTACACCAGTATAACAGTAACATCCAGTATGGTAACATCTACAGCAACGCTTCATGGGGTGACACGGACACAAATACTGTTCAACTCAAAAGCACCTCCAGGTGAAAGGAAATACAAACACACACACACACACACACACGCACGCACATGCGCGCGCACACACACACACACACATCACTACGCAGACTAGCTAGTCTTGTAGAGAGTTTGTGGGATGCTAGTGCTTCAGCTATGACTCTTAAGTGCATGTAAAAGAAGGAATGCGGTTCTCGTCTGGGTTCCTCAGCCTGACGTTTACTCCTTGGAGTGCATGTACATTAACAGGTCGGCGACGCGGTGGCTGTAACCAAACTCGTTATCATACCTGTAACAAAAAACAGATAAAAAAAAAAAACCCCGCATTGTTATCACATCATGATAACACGCAGCTGATGATTTTCCTAAACTGCACGTACTGAAGTGTTTTATTCCTCTTATACCACAGCAACTTACTGACAGTTACATTTTTCTAGTTATTAAAGAGTGACATGTTGTGCATTTTATCCGTTTACGGTTACATTTAATGTCTCCTAAGTTATAGCTACTATAAACGGTCGTTCCCTCACCAGCCACTCTTTAACACTGACACTGGAGACTCCTTCCATAAAAGTTTAGTAAACTTCTCCTTATAGAAACGTCACCATGTGAACGAGTACATGTTTTTTTTTTTTTATATGCAGCATCTGCTGTACAAGTCTCCGTGAAGGAGCTGTTACTATAGAAACGATAATGTATCAGAACAAGCGCATTAATATTGATATAAACTGGTGATTTGTAGCTGCGCTACTGACCAATCAGAGCCCAGAACCCGACAGCGCTGTGTGTTAAAGGTGTGTTCGCTTACCAGGAAATGAGCTTGACGAAGTTGTCGTTTAGGGAAATGCCGGCGCCGGCATCAAAGATGGAGGAGTGGGTGTCACCAACGAAGTCAGAGGACACAACCTAAACAAACAAACAAACAAACAAACAAACAAACAGTAAGCACTCGCGCTATGGTGCATGAACACAATTTCATCGGCTAGGCGAATTGTCTCTTGACTCACGGAGTCCTCTGTGTATCCCAGAATTCCCTTCAGGGATCCATGGGAAGCCTTCTTGACGGCCTCCTTGATGTCAGCGTAGCTGGCGGGGGTCGAGAGGCGGCAGGTGAGATCCACCACGGAGACGTCGGCCACGGGGACGCGGAACGCCATGCCGGTCAGCTTCCTGCGGCAAAACAGGAAAAATGTTCTCATGTTCGTTCTGGTTAAGGAAAAGCAGAGCGGAAAACCCTACGTCTGCGTTCCTCCTGCTGACCCGTTGAGCTCTGGGATGACTTTGCCCACAGCCTTGGCAGCTCCTGTGGAGGCGGGGATGATGTTCTGGTGAGCGCCGCGGCCGTCGCGCCAGGCCTTGGCAGAGGGACCGTCCACCGTCTTCTGGGTGGCGGTGTAGGCGTGGACTGTTGTCTGTGAGGGAGACGGCAAAGAAGTGTCTTATTTCTTACTTGTACAAATAACCAGGAAAATACACAGAACATGATAAAAAAAAAACTAAAGGTTTAACATCACAGCCTCAGAAAAACCTGTCTGGAGAACTTGTAGCATAATGTACAAATCATACGGGTTAAAATTTTAATTTTTTAAAAATATATTAAATAATAATCTAAAGCTACAAAAAAAATGATCCTTACCATCAGAGCCTCCTCGATACCAAAGCTGTCATGGATGACTTTGGCCAAAGGAGCCAAGCAGTTAGTTGTGCAGGACGCATTGCTGTCAGATACACCACCAGGCACACGGGTTATTTATTATTAGTTATTATTATTATAAAAAAATTCTAATAACATGCACAAAACTGAAAAGGTCTAGTAATCATGTGATTTAGAAAACACGGTTTCTCTCATTAGTTAGACGTGCAGTCAAGCTGATGCTGGGTTGCACCGAGGAGAAGAAGTTTAATCTTAAACATGGGTTATGAAATTTAAAATTAATCCTAAGTATACGCCATGACCGATTCAGAATGTTGTAAACAAGTAAACAAGCAAACAACAACAACAATGTGCCTAAATAGCGAGTTTACAATTCCGTGCAACTGGATTAATTAATACATTTTAATAATTGATAATCCAGGTTGTTTCCCTGTTGGTGCAATCCTAGTTTGTTTATTTTTTTTTTAATTTAAAGTTTAGAGCGCTGAACTCACCTGACGATGGTCATGCTGGAGGGGTCGTACTTGTCCTCGTTGACTCCCATCACAAACATGGGGGCGTCGGGGGAAGGGGCGGAGACTACCACGCGCTTGGCTCCGCCCTGCAAGTGAGCCTGTAGAGAACACACACACACACACACACACACGTGACTCAAGGTGAAGTAACTGAGATCGCTAAGAATAGTTCCTTGCTGTGATGTGGGTCGATGAGACTCACGGAGGCTTTCTCGATGCTGAGGAAGACTCCGGTGGACTCGACGACGTACAGAGCGCCGGCGTCACCCCACGGGATCTCAGCGGGCTTCATACTGAGAACAGGAGGAGGAGGAGGAGGAGGAGGAGGAGTTCAGTACAACCTCGTTTATAAAACACTCGCACACGTGAGTTTGATTTAAATATTTCAATTTGATTTATGAAATGAGAATGCGACATGAATACGTGTGTAAAATAAAAAAAACTAAAGAGTCAGAGTAACGCTTCTGTGGCCATGACACACGTTTTCTACACAGCATCTGATCGCATATTATACTGAAATTAAATAAGCGTATAAGAATTATACTCAACTATCAGAATGAGATGATGTCGAAGTGGGCATTTTAATATATTTTTTTAAATTTCACTGTATTCCTGGAAAAAAAATAATAAAAATAAAAGTAATTAGAGCATCAGCTGCTAAACAGAACGTAGATTAAGAGTTCTCCACATACGGACGGTTTTTCTTTTTCCTTTTTCTTTTCTTTCTTTCTTTTTTCTTTTGAAAGCAGTTTGGAGAACAGCGCATGTCGTCCTCTCTCGCTCCGCTACGCTAACGTGTGTTTTGTGTCCCGACGCCGGACCAAAGCCGCGTAATAACAGATGAGGATTTGCGATTCTTCGTACAAAGAAGAAAAGAAAAAAAAAACAAAAAAAAAAAAAAACGAGTCTCCTCTACTAGACACGTCACGTACCAAACCTGGGATTTTTCATTCTAAGCTAATCATGAAGAGCTGAATTAGCTGGTTAGGTTAAATCCTGTGCTGTGACGTGTATGTATATGTGTGTGTGTATATGTGTGTGTGTGTGTGTGTGTGTGAGACCCTCACCACTGGAAAACGGAGATAGCCTGGCCGTCGACGATGAGCTTGCCGTCCTCGTGATGCACCTCTCCCTTGTAGCGTCCGTGGGTGGAGTCGTACTTGAACATGTAGACCTGCAGGACAACACACGCGTTTCAACATCGTGACCTCTACGACCTTCACACACACTAACGAACGACGGGGTCAGGAGGTCAAACCTCACCATGTACTGCAGGTCGATGAAGGGGTCGTTGATGGCCGTCACTTTAATTCCTTTCTGCAGGCAGGCCCTGAGGACCAGACGGCCGATGCGGCCAAATCTGACAAAACAAAGATGGACAACGATTAAAAAAAATTTTTTTTTAGAAATAATAAATAAATAAAACGTAATTCATGAACAGGTGACGCAGGAGTCGGTGCTTGCTTTCGCTTACCCATTGATTCCGACGCAAACGTTCGACATGATTACAGATTAACTGGTGGCTGTTGAGAGTTAAGACCTGCAGAAAAACACACAAAAAAATTACATTATCTAATTACAATACTCATTTAATTAATTATTATAATTAATTATATAATTTCAAGCAACAGTCAGATTCTAATTGTGCATCACTGCTGCTGTAGCTGGGAGAAAATACGCACAAGTGAATAAATAAATAATAATTAAAAACCCATCAGCGTGTTTTCATTCAGTAATCAGATTATTCTGCGCTTGTTTACCTTTAATCTGAAATCTTCTACCCAAGTGTGTAAAATGATCGACAGAATTTAATTCATTAAAGTGACTCCGTGTTAAAAAAAAAACAAACAAACAAACAAAGTTTTTATTTTACATCATCGTGTCAAGATGCACAGGTCACGTATTTGGAAAGAAATCTGAATCTCACGAGGGTTTAAAAAAAAGTATCCAAGGAAACTTCAGAAGAAAATATTTAAGTTATTTAATGCCCTCAAAAAAAAAAGATTAAAATAACTATTTATAAAAAAAAGATCAACTTTTTAAAAGACTGCAGAGGACAAACTATTTTAAAGTCCTGTAAACATTTTAAAGTTTTAAAATTGTAAATATTACGCAGCTTCCAGTCAGTGTGTAATCTTAGAAAGGCGTCTTGTGAAGTTATTTATCACGATATCGATATTATACCATCACATCGCAGGTTAAGTGCGCAGATTAATCACTTCGTAATCAGGCGCTAAAATCCTCGATTCATTAAACAGTTACGTAGCCAAAAGGAGGACATTTAAGCTCTATGATGCATCATAATGCTTGTTAATTCTCTGCTTAGGAGTAAAATCAGTGCTAAGTCCGTCTCGCCTGACGCGAGTTCGCGTGCCGAGACTCTGAGCTTGTTTTAAAATAACTTTTAGAGAGGATGTGATTTCGGTTTGCCCTCGAGGAGATCTCGCGTTAGCATGCAGCTCAGGGAACTCGGTGAACTTTCAGGAGCTTGGCTCGGATTCAGATCTATTGTGTCGATGTGGAGGGAAAAAAAAGAGCAGGCAGAAATACAAACGTGTTGCCAGGGGCGACAGGAAAGCAGGCTTAGCGAGTCCATTTACTACTGAATAACTCCTTACAGGCTTGTTATATGAAGTACTTCGTTTTCTGCTCGTTCCTGCTGTAACGTGAACATAAATAAAACTATAAAGAAAGACTTTATAGAGACAGTGGAGTAAAAATGAATCAGAAGTGAACGCGCAGCTCTTGCCGATCTTGAGCTCAATTCGCTCATGAAGCACGTCGGCGCATGTGAGAAATGCATCGCGACTCGGCGTCCGCGAGCAGTGCGAGTACGGGTTGTGCAACCCGAATGTAAACTAAACCATATAAGGCATGCTGAAGATAAGCGTGGCCTGTGTGGAAAGAGCACAGGAAGTGGAAGGAGCTTCATCTAGGAAACAGGAAGCAGCACTTGCTACAATACCACTGGATTACAGTGTAATAAGTAAGGGATAAACCCTCTGTGTGTGGTGCTGTTACAGTAAAATAATCAGTGACGTGACGCTGTGATGAAGTGGACTTCCTGTTACAGACAGCGTGTTGCCGAAGTGCTTTACTCCTCTTACGCCACAGTAAATTTGTGAACGATTACAAGTCTTTATATACTAAATAAAAACAACGTACATTTTATCCGCTCCATAGTTAATAAAATTAGTTTTTTCTCTGACACTGGAGACTCCTTCCACAAATGTTAAATAAACACATTTCTCGTTACAGAAAACGATTATACAATAAACTGTACAAGTCCCCGTGAATGAGCCGTTACCATAGAAACGATAACGTATTATTTTAACGAGCTCACCGATACGATTCGCGGCTGCGCTACTGTCAGAGCTGCGGTTACAGAAAATTAATCAACAGCCAACAGCACTGTGGCAAAAGAATCAAAAGGTCCATGTTGCGCTGCACAACTGACGCAACCTTCGAGCTGCCCGGTTTACTGCAGCCGAAACGACACAATTCAGGATGTTACAACATTCTTACAGTTTAACGGAAATCCTGAGATGAATCCGGAGAGTTATAATGCAGCACAGAGTTAATTCTGGTCTCTTAAAGTCGAACTCAAGCACGACGTCCATTTTTAAAATAAAACAGTGACTCGTCGTTGATTATTCTGCTGTAACAGCACGACACGGCAAACCTAAACAACTGGTGTATGAAGGCGTTTCTGATTAAAGTGTGTATTTTCCAGGAAAGGAAATTATATCAGGGGAATATCAGGAATGTTTCACTTATTGTCGCGTGGCTGAGTCGGGTTTTCCTCACGCTCGTGTAAAATGTGAACGTTTGGCATTAGCTTGTGACTTTAACGGGCTGTGAGTTTTGATGAAGCGGTCGGAGATGAAGTTCTGATAGTTTCAGAAAATTCTGATTAATATCTCAAGAGTGTGAGCGCTGCTACAACGCTCAGCAAAAAAATCCACCAATAGGAGGACACCGAACTCCCAAGACAGCTATAAATCTGGTACTGGCGATGGTGAAACGTAAAGCTGAACACCTGTTGGATTGCGTCAGCAGACAGAACGCCTCTGCGAAGTCTTTCCACAGATCTACTACGGTGAGACTAAAAAGGAAGCGCCATGGAAAGAAATAAGGAACGAATTAAATTGTACGCAGCTAGCTGATTAGCATCTATTTTATTTAGTGTTACGACAACTACGACGAACCGTTTCATGCTTTCGAGTCGAAGAGCTACGAACATAAGCAAAATGTAGTAATTTTTCTTTTATTTTTCTATATTCGTAGGTAGGTCCAGGATCTTCGTCATACATAGTCTGACACGGAGGACACACGCGATCGTAAGCAGTCGAGATATCTTGATAAAAATATGTCACGCAAAAACATGATACCGCGGCTGAGAAAGGGTGTGTAAGTGTGAACATGTAGGGTGTATGTTGTAGATAATAAATAAAGAATTATTTACGAGGACGTGAACACGTTTCCGATCCGATCGGTCAAAGCCGAGCTCTTGGTGAAGAGGAAGTTGCGAGAAAACTAAAAGTCAGGCAAAAAAAATAAAAATAAAAAAAACTCACCTGACCCTGATCAGGTGATGTCCGGCCTACGTTAAAGTGCATCGCCTGACTATTTTTACTAGAACTACGATGAAAGTGAGGAACTTACGGAAGACGGACGGGATCTGTGACAGTGTCCTCTTCCAGACGGAGTCAAAAACAGAAATCACTGCAGCAGCTCCGCTTTTCTCACGAGTCAAATTCTCGAGTCGAACTGCCCTTGCATCTGGCTCGGTGTAACGGAGGACACAGAAATAATCTCCTAATCTGATGAATCGGTGTGTGTGTGTGTGTGTGTGTGTCTAACACAGGTGGTTAATCCTAATCTCCCAGGTCCTTCAGCCAGTGCTGCGCTCACAGGCTCTCAGAACGTTCAAACACACACATGGCAAAAAAAAATATATATATATGTAAAAGCGATGACGTCGGGAATAAAACACTCGGTGTGGTGCTGTTAAAGGAAAATAATCAACGCCGGGTGGTGTGACGAAGCACAGTCAGCGTTACCACCCTGGAGTTTTATTCCTTTTACATCACAGCGATTTATTCCGATCACTATTTTCAGTTTACGAAAGAACGAAACGTCATGTTTTTTTTTATCCGTTTATAGTTACATTTCATGTTCATGAAACGTGAATTCTTGAGTTCTTTTCTTCTCTCGCTTGAAGTTAAAGACAAAAAAAAGGACAAACTCCTCTGTCCTGAAAATGTCGGAAAGCTCAAAGTTACAGTTTTACCTCTGGCACCGGAGACTCCTTCCATAAATGTTACATAAACATCACGTATTAACGATTAGATAGATCATCATTCGGGTTGTTAATCATGCAAGTCCCTATGAACGAGCTGTTAGCGTAGAAATGATCACATTTTTTAACGAGTGTGTTGATATAAAGCTGGGATTTATGGCTATAACGATGAATAAACAACGGTAAAAATGTCGTGTTCACGTGCTCTGGTGCTCGTCCAGCCTCTGCACTGAGAGGCGTCTGAAATTACAGCGGTGTGTCACGTGATATCTGGCCAAGGACATGAAGAATGTCCAGCGCTGCAGTCTTCCTTCCTAGCTTTGTTCACTTTTCCTCCTCCCTGCTAGGAGGAGCGGCGTGAGGAGAGATCAGGTGATGAGCTGTTGATAGAAAGCCAGAGGAGCTGTTTGGTAAATAAAACGGGAGAATCGGGTTGTGCTGATCAGAACGGCTCTGGAGAGGCGAGTGGGTGAAGTAAACGAGCGTTCGGGCAGCAGGACGCCGGGCGGATCAGACCGGACCGCTAACAGACGAGCGCAGTGTTCCCGAGTCCCTCCTCTGCACGCTGACCCCAGTTCAACAGCTCCCGGCTTCCTACGCGGCACAGCGTCCTCGACTCTGACCGCGACTCTGACCCTCGACTCTGACCCTCGACTCTGACCCTCGACTCTGACCCGCGACTCTGACCCTCGACTCTGACCCTCGACTCTGACCTCGACTCTGACCCTCGACTCTGACCCTCGACTCTGACCGCGACTCTGACCCTCGACTCTGACCCTCGACTCTGACCCTCGACTCTGACCCTCGACTCTGACCGCGACTCTGACCCTCGACACTGACCCTCGACACTGACCCTCGACTCTGACCCTCGACTCTGACCTCGACTCTGACCCTCGACTCTGACCGCGACTCTGACCGCGACTCTGACCCTCGACTCTGACCGCGACTCTGACCCTCGACTCTGACCTCGACTCTGACCGCGACTCTGACCTCGACTCTGACCCTCGACACTGACCCTCGACACTGACCCTCGACACTGACCCTCGACACTGACCCTCGACTCTCACACAGACACTGATATTATTATTATTAATAATAAATGCATTTCACTTGCACAAAAACCAGAATAACATTTAATTAATTAGCTCTGAGAAGGAAAGTACGACTCCTGAATTATCCACACCTTTCAAGAGAACATGCAAGTGCAAATCTTATTTTTTTTTTTTAAATATATTACATAATACTACTAATGATAATATTTTGTCTAAAACAAAAAGGTGCCACGCCTAAAAGAACATATCACTTAAACACAAACATTTATTTTCCTTCTCATTCCCCTGGGTGTCACAGATGAGACGCACTTTATAAATAGATATAAAATTATATATATATGTTTTATTTTACAAATTAAACTCGTTATCACTCGTGTCACGTGTTATTTATTTTACATTTATCTGTGCTCTTTTGTTTATAAAGTTATCCGCGTCTATAACGGTGTATTTACGTGTTTAAAAGGTCCTGTTTCAATGTATTAAGTCACGTTATCATATTCTGAAGACGATTTAGGAAAAACTGTGATGTCATGCATTTCGTCAGTTTCTTTATTTCCTTCTGTTAACATCTTTCAGGGACAGAATTAAGCTCCGCCCCCCCCGAGCCAGGACAGAATCGAACAGCCCTGCTTCTTCTTCTGTAAAATTAAAACTTTTTTTCTGTATTAAAAAAAATATATAGATATATCCAAGAAGGTTTTTTTTTTTGGATGGATGAGGAAAAGACTCATCAGTGTTTTCATTACCACTTCACAGACAGCAGCTCTAAAAAACTACAAAGGGCCGCTTTAAACTAAACTCCGGCTTTACTTCTGAGAGGCTGTCTCATGCCGGGATGACTCCTCAGAAACAGCTGTATCAACCCGGTTACGGTAAAATTCCTCATCCGGGACCAGTCAGTCTTCCCCTGGGACACGCCCGCATGCCGTGAGCAGAGAGAGAGAGAGAGAGAGAGAGAGAGAGAGAGAGAGAGAGAGAGTCCGTGTCTGCTTTGTTTTGCATCACATTTATTCAGAGCAACCGACAATCTGACATTGAGAATAAGAGAGCTTATCTGGGAACGCGTTTGCCTCAAGGGAGGGGTCTGGCAGCCATTTTGAGGAAGTGCTGTGTCACGGCGTAGCCGTTTATACACCTTCATACCTACTGCGGCAAAATAAACCTAAAAAAAAAAAGTCTGCATCCTTTCAGGAGTTGATATATAAACACTCCTTCACCTCGTACAGGACACGACTCATACTCACCTGCACCGAGCGTGTGTGTGTGTGTGTGTGTGTGTGTGTGTAATAAGAGTTACACATTCAGAGAAGAAACAAGTTGTCTCATCTCACTCCTACAGCATTACTAAACTTTCGCCTTCCCAAACTGTCTGTCTCTCCGTCTCCGTCCCCCTCCCTCCCTCTTCCTCTCTCTCTCTTTCTCTCTCAGTAATTTTCCACCAGAGCGCTCGGCCCAGGCGGCGAAACACACAACACACAACACACACCTTAGAAAAACACACACTCTCATAAAACCAGATATGTACGAACTGAACACACCACGCTGCCTCTTTAACTGGTTTGTTTAGGTGATGCTTTTTTTCACGGTCTTTCACGTGCTTTTCGAGCCGATGAGCCGCGAGAGCCGCGGATGTGCCTCGGTCTCGTGCTGCAGTGGGGTCAATGAGACGGAGGACACGGCGGGGACGCCGCCAGAGGACCGGCGTGCGGCGTGCTGTGTCATCCTGCAGCCCACGTCACATCTGCAGATCAGTCCGAACCTATTAATACTCGATACGCTCCGTGTCTACGAGCATTTTTTATATTTATATGCAGTAACGCTGCACCGAGGCTATAATAACACTATAATAGCACACATTAAAAATGAACAGTAATATTACCATTGATTCTTATCGACGGTTATCATCTATCTGTATCTAAGACTAGTGTTTTTCGTCATGGATGTATATGATAACATCATGCTTTAAAAAAGCAGCAACAGGTCATACTGGATAGAGAGGAAAAAAAAACGAATCATGAATCAAAAGTGAATCGGCTCGATAGAGATTCGCAATGCTGAGTAATCCTGAGCAATCTTCAGGATCAGAAAGCATCCTAACCAAGCAGAATGGTTTTTTTAATATCATAAGCGATAATATCATCAACGAGAAATCATATTTAAAAATAAATAATTAAAAAATGAATCATGAATCAAAATCACGAATCGAATCATGAGCTCCACACAGATTCGCATTGCTTCGTAATCGTATTTAAGGACATAATAAAAGATTAAACGCATAAAATAAGTTATTAAATAGCTTCTACACCTCGGTATCAGTGATGTCAGTATGTATATGAGGCGGTATAAATGTTATAAAATTTAAAATAATTAGGAAGATTTTAACGGACGGAAGACAAGCCCCGCCCCCTCAGAGGATCCGACTCATACCGGTTCCAGTCCGCATCAGCATCAGCGACACCTGACATTCAGCACGTACACGGACTGCACCATTTACAGCATCAGTGAGCCTAGAAAGTCTACCAAATTTACTTAAAACAGTCAAATACACCTGATTCCAAAGTGGTCGCTTTGTATAATTATGATAAATTTGCATTTAATCGTCGGTTAACCGAACAACCGCCGCTCGGTTTAAGTGCAGAATTCAGACCTGAATCATGGGCTTTGTCGCAAATGACTCACCACTTGACATTAAGTGCACTAGATAGGGCGTCGAAGTGTGCCTATGTTACACATGGCTCCGAGTGCGCGACTGTAGGGAACGAGCACTAATTTGGGACTCGGATATGTGAAAACGTTACTTGTCCGACCTTGACGGCGGATGCCGACCTTCATGGCGGATGTGAAACCCCACACAAGTCTGAATACAAATAAAGAAAACAAATGTAGGCACCGAAAAACGAGACATTTAGGATTTTCTCGTCAAAGTGGAAGGATTACGAAGACGCTAATATCATCTTTAATCGTCATTAATCATCATGGCTGCTCGGAGTTAGTGATGGACGAATTACAGTATACAGTTTATATTAACAAAACATAACATTACTGTATACTTAGTGACTATTTTATTGACTATTTTTGGCAAAACAAAAAAGCATAAAAACATCCCTGCGCCATGTCAGATGGTACATTCTGGAAAGATGATGACGCAGCAGCAGCGCGTGCTCATCAGGAGCAGCCGCATGTCTCATTATTATTATTATTATGATGATGATTATGATTATTATTATTATTATTTTCGCCCAGTTTATGGATTCCTCTAAATGCATTTAAGACATTGATTTTAAGCCCAGTGCGAAAACAGCGCCTACTTCTGGGTTGAAGTACTGAATTATTGATTCACACCTCATTCATTCTTCTGCATTTTTTTAGCTACTAACTACAAACTTTCATAAATACTCCGCGACTACAGCTAGCATCCTTTAAGCTCAGCAGCATCAGACAAACACCTTCTTTAGTGAATTAATGATTATATAAGCATTCGGCTATACTGCGTCCTTGTACCGAGGCCTAAACGCAGCAGGAAGAGCACATCCTCTTCCTCTTTTTCTCCGTCTCTGCCAACTTCATTAAGATAACTAAATTCTTAACCGTAACCTTTGACTTTTTATTGTAAAAAAAATAATCGTAAAAATGTATGAACTTCACGCGTAAAGTAGCATGTAGTGACTCACCTCCGGACTTCTGGGATGCTGCAGCGAGACTGCGCCGCTTCCGTCTGCCGCCCCCCTTTTATATACGGGGCACGTGCACGGCTCTGGTTTCCCTGGAAACCTGACGTAAGGGGACGTTTTTTTAAAACTAATGGGCACGAGCGGACTGTCACGGCTGCCATGGAAACCACGTGGAGGGCAAAAGAACGACTGTGTCGAAGTTAAACGCGTTAAATCATCGTCTGATAAAACTGAAACGTACGCAACTTAAATCAATTATAAAAAATAAAATTTGTCAAGAAATCGATATTGGTGATGATGATCGATGATGATTGCGTTTTTGCTGTAGGAGACTTCTTTTTGTGACGTATTTCCAAATCAAATACAGAAATATATTTGCTAAAACGAATATTTTCTTTGACAGAATCCCAATTCGCTTCCTCCTTCCTGTATAAGTGAACTACATAGGGTACAATCTAACGTCTCTACGCACCCTATATAGTGCACTACATGTCTAGGAAGCCATTTTGAATTTGCTTCTGTGGTGTCACGTGATCCTGGTTGCGGATACAGGCAACGTGCGAGATAGAATGTAGCTCGTGCCACATTCCGCTGTGATGACGCGGAGCCCACAAAGGCGCGCGCGAAAGAATGGTGCATTGTGGTCCAAAGCTAAAACGGCTCGAGCGGTTAATGGAGTCTATGCTAACGTTGCTAATTTAAAACGAGAAATAAAATATAAACCTAACTAAACATTCTGTCAGAAAGTGGATTAAAAGTGGTTTAAGAGGTGCCTTTGAAACACGCCCTCCTTTGGCAACATCTTATATAATCCGATTTTATTCAGAGAACGTTTCAAAGCCCTGAACATCAATTTTTAAACTATTACAATAATGTATTTAAAATAATAAGCTGTTTAATATGTTTTGATTGCTTCAAAAATCTAAACTGGATTAAGAACATCTTTAACCGCACTAGAAATTCTAGGATTTATGAATCTAGAGTTAGAAACTACCACCACGCCGTCCTGTCATCAAAAATACTGTAATATCAGCTAGCCAGCTGGCTAACTGCTAGTCAGATTGCTCACACTTTCACAGATAAACCCAGATGAGATTTCATTCAGTACCCGAGTCTCGATTTGCATAATCATTTTTGTCTGTAAATCTGTCCAAATAGAACGCTGATGAAAATATATTTGCATACTGGAACATGATTGGCTCTTATGTGTTATGACGTCGTAACACATGCTGGTTCAGTACTAAAAGATTGTTTAATGATATTTTCAGTGCCTTCTGAATTTTTTTTTTCAATACAGTTTCCCACCTAGATATCAGAATATGTACTATGTGTGCAAGGAAGCCTAAAAATCACTTAAAACCTACACATAATGTGTTTATTATTTTATTAATAAAAGAAAGTAGTCAGATACAGGCACCACGTGAGGCTAATTCCAGTCAGTTATTTTTAAATAGGCCTATATGAGCAATTATTTTAGAGAAAAATACATTGGTAGCAGATAAAAAATAAAATAAATCAGATAAAAGAAATCAGGTGTCATTTTTCAACACCAAATAACCAGCAGTGCCGACGTCCTCTCAGTAATACAACTCCTGATCCCACCAGCCTGTTGGAAACATGCAGAAAGCAGAACATCAGTCTTGCTTTGATAACTATTTATTAGTTAAATGGGATTAAAATGAAGAGTACTGAAAAGGATTACTCACTTCCTGGGTGTCTTCTCACGGCTAGTTTCCTTATTTCGTCATAAACGAAGATCAGAATGCCGTACGGCAGCGGCACAAACCACCACTGCACCCTGCAATGAAGTATGTATGAATCACTGTTTGTCTAGATTTCATCACATGTACATGTATTACTGTAGAGTATGAGAACGCAGATAATGTAAATAACGCTGAGGAAAAACTGTAAACTACCTGATAGGCATGAAGTTGAAGATGTTCGGCATCCCTGGGCAGTAACACAACAAGTTACCGAGACACAGCTGGAAGACTATCGCAGTCACGAGCACCCGGTTTCTGCATAAAAAAAAAAAAAATTCACACAATCATAATAATATAATCATGATATCTCAGCAGCTCTGACTGTAGTTCAGCTAAAAATCACCTGTTTATATTAATGTTCATGCACTCATTCTAATACGTTACCGTTTCTATAGTAACAGCTCATTCACAGGGACTCGTACTGCAGACGCTGCATATCAACGGATTAGAAAACGTGTAATTGTCGATATAGTGAAGTTTTCTCCAAAATAGGAATGCGTTTACTTATCGTTTATGAAAGGAGTCTCCAGTGTCAGTGCTTTATAACAGTCAGAGCTAAAGATGTAACTGTAAATTTTCAGGACAGAGGAGTTTACGCTTTGTGGTTTCTCGGTAACATGACAAGCTGCTTTTTTTTTTTTTTGGTCTTATTCAAGAGGGAAAAAAAAGAGACGGTGTTGAAAGAACGACTGTTTATAGCTGCTATAATGTAAAAGAGAACAGGAACTAATTTCACAGATGTCCCGCAACATTAACTGTAACTAAATATGGATTTAAAAAAAAAAGTAGGATGTGTCATTCACTGATAAATAAAATTCGGAATTGTTAGTAAATTGTTGGGGTATAAGAAGAATAAAACACTTCAGGACCTGCTGTTATTGTAAAATAATCAACTTGAGGGTGGTAATGTGACATTCATTATTTTAGTGACATCTAGTGGCGAAAGCATGAGTAAAAGCTGAGGACTGCTGAGAGAAATTTGCAAATATATATAATTTCTGTAATTTCTGCTCTGTTTGTTGTGTTAGTGTTGGTACCAGGTGTACACAGACCTCCAGGTTAAGATTTTGCTGTGTGAGCATGTAGCAGTCATTCCAGATAAACGTGGTACATGTGGGCCAGCCCTTTTTTTAGGGTCACGTGTAACTCACTAACCTGAAGAAGCCCTGCTGGAAGGCAGACAGTCGGCGAGTTTTCCTGATTAACACATCGGCAATCTGGCAGACCTCAATACTGACGAAGAAGACAGTGTAGCAGGTGTACTCCTGATAAAGACGCTGACTGAACGTCTGTCACAGAACATAAAAGTCACGTGTTTCTTTTAGATCATTTAGATTAGACGGAGCATTTTTATTTCCACTTTATACATGTGTACTTACTGATAAACTGTACAGTCATAACAAATTATGTATTTACTGTTAGAGATTGATTACAGCAGTATGTCATATGTAAATAGACATTTGTAAATAGACTTGTTACAGGACTAATGACTCTTTCAGGTGTACCAGGGTGGAAATTAATATGATATAGAAGTTACACTTTAAAATAAGTGCACAGTTCGTGTGCAGTAATATGGGAAGTGTGAAGACGCATGCAGCCAGCCAACTGCATCATCAAACTGCTGCTCATGCTGCATCACAGGGCGGCGTAACACACTCAGAGGAAAGCGCTATCAACCCTCTAACGCATACATGAGCTCTCAAATGATGAATATTGGCTAGTGTCATTGTGATTGTCAGGGGAGAGCGAGAGCATGCCCCTCCCACCCAGAGAGCATGGACAGGCCTGTGTCATAGTCGGAATTCAAACTCGCGAATCTCCTGACAATAGGGCGAATGCTTTTCTGTTTTCTGTGAATGATTTATTAATCAATAGAAATACATCTTCAAAACATGTTTTTGTGACTCAAAATGTCCTAGAGATCTACTCTGAGTTACTTGTGATATAAGCAACTATTATGGAACGATACATAAAAAAACCCTTTCTCATGCTTGGTGGATCCTACTGATGGAAGGTGTGTGTGTGTGTGTGTGTGTGTGTGCGGAGGTGCGAATGGGAAGGTGACTGAAAACTGAAACCACATACACATTTTTCCTTTTAAATTACAAAAAAAAAACCTCATCAAAACATCTACTTCAGAAGAAAAGATCTAAAGACAATCCTTTCTTTGCCTCTCCTGTGCCTTTGACACTTAACCCTAACCCTACCCACAATTTCTTTTTTAAATTATTAACATACAGTATCTATGTCTATACTTATTTTATGTCTTTTGTTTCTTTTTTTTTCTTTTATTTTGCTTTTATCTATGTAAAGCACTTTGTGTATGAAATATGCTCTAGAAATACGTTTGCTATGCCTTGCCTTGTAAGCTTGAGGTTAGAAAGACAAATTGTACATTTCAGAATTGCCCAATTTTTAGCGAATCCTTAAAGCATTTTGACCATAAGGATTAAGTTCGTATTAAGACTAATCTTTTTCCACCGACCCATTCCTGTCCGTAGCTGTCCTGTAGGTCCTGCAGTCCGGTGTCCTCCCACTGAGAGCGAAGGCCCACACACAGCAGTGGGAACCAGCCCTCCTGAGCCATCGCCGTGAAGTAATCTGTGAATCCTGCGAAAGACTGGATCGCTCCTGAACACAGGAAATATGGCTCATATTGATAAACTCATACACATTAAAAAATAATCAGTCCTAATAATAGAAGCCTACATACCGATCTGAAAGTAAGAGTAGACAGCGAGGGCTTCGTTCACCAGCCGGTCCCTGCGTGGGTTCCTGGGTTTGAGATGCATGATGTCGCTCTCAGCCTTCTCGTAGGCCAGGGACACTGAGGGGAACTGAGAGCAGACGTCAGAGTGAAACATGCGGGATTTTAACGTCGCGAGTGAAATGATGGCGATGGTGCACACTCACGATGTCTGTGGCGAGCTCGATGAAGAGGATGGTGATGCAGCCCAGCGGCAGCGGCACGCTGACCGTGATGTAGATGAGGTACGGAGTCAGCTCTGGAATGTTCTTCGTCAGAGTGTAGGCGATGGATTTCTTTAGGTTATCAAAGATAAGCCGACCTACGAAGTAAAAAAACATCAAGTTCATTATTATCAGTAATCAATAGTTGAATAAATATACAGTATTATATAAGACATAAATGATGTTTCTAATATATACTCTGTAAGAAAAATCCAGGACCAACATCCATATATATATATATATATATATATATATATATATATATATATATATATATATATATATTTTATTATATATAAATATATATAATTGTATTTGATGATTAGTTGTAATATAATATAATATCATATAAAAGTATTGTGCTTTCAAATGAGTTAATATAAAATAAATGAATTAATAACCAAATAAAATAATTAATTAAAACATTAGCGTATTACTAGTAATTACTGTGTAAATAATTTTTTAAATAATAAAATGATTATGAATAACATAATAAATGTAAAATAGTGTTAAAACATCATGAACACATTTTTTATATATATATATATATTTCTGTTTCCATTCTAAATTCATTAATTTAAATCCCTACACATTTGGTGGCTGGTTCTTCCACCAATGATATCAAAATCATTCTTTTCTTCCAAACATACATGACATACATGAGTAAAGTCTATACATAAGCAAAAGATAAACATTTTGCTTTAATGATCTAGTTCATTTCTGAAATAAACATGTTTCTTTATAACGCAATGTGAAACATCGTTGTATTTTTATTTTTTTAATCCTCATTATGTCAAGGTATGATTCACATTTCCATGGTATTATTATACTTGCAATTTAATATTTAATTAATTAATTTTAAAAAAATTTGACCCACCCTGTTCAACTCCAGTTACAATAGAGGCGAAGTTATCGTCCAGCAGGATCATATCTGCAGCATTTTTAGCAGCGTCGGATCCGGCAATGCCCATCGCAATACCGATATCTGCCTTCTTCAGAGCCGGGGAATCGTTTACTCCATCTCCTGTTACTGCCACGATGGAGCCCTGACAGGGAGAGTTACATACACGCTTACATTACATCAGCAGACCTTTTTTATCCTTTATTACATTTATATAAGTAAGATAAAGTGTAGTGACTTTATTTTAACTGGACGTAGAGACATGAACCATATTTATTATACAGTTGTATCTACTATGTCCTGGTATTATTTTCAGTATTTATGGAACTCATTAAAAAATCAACATGTTAACTCTGTGTCCTAAAGAGAACATACAGGTTGAGAGAACTTAAGGACGTAATTTGTTTGGGAATTTCTGGGATGCATCTGGATATAGCATGAGCTCCAATCCCATTATACACTTTAAAGGCACTGTATATTAAATTCCTTACTGATGGCTTTGAGAGTTATTTCCGGTCAGAAAACAAAACCCAGAAACCTGAAACCAAGCACCAAGTCGACATTTCAGTTACTATAATTTGATTAAAAAAATGGTGTAAATAATCTTTGGTCACACAAAAAATATTTTTCAGGTTGTTCATGCTACTATACAAACGCTCATATCCTTAAAACAAGAAGGGTGAAGGTTTAAACACATCACCAGACATGAAGAAAGGTTAAATCCCTTCTCATCTCAACTCATAGGGTATAACATAATGGCTTTTACACCCTGTTAGAGATGGACGATTTAAAAAAACATCATATCACAATACTATTTCTATGATCGATGAGATGCATCATGATTGTATAGGAATGTCAACAGACTGCCAGCAAAACAGCAGTGTACCGTGAAAAACAGTAAAAAAAAAATAAATGTCTATAAAAGTGTACATTTTTACAGTTTTAAAGATTCAATACAGAATTTTAACATCAATTGTTATTAAAAAATGTTCAAAAAAGCTATCAGGATAATTGTGATATCTCAGAAACAGGACATAATTTACCATGATAACGGTGTTATAGCACCATGTTTATGTAGCACTACACCCGACGTAGTGGCCAATAGGATGCCGTATAGGCAACATGATTGACAGGTGTGTAGGTACGCCCTCTTTTCATGATTGGTCGGATGCTAGAATGTGAGAACTTTCACCAAGTACTAAAAGCCAGACAAAAGGAGTCTCGGCTTTGTTGCATTCCTCTGTTATTGATATAGGTATAGGTGATTGATATAGGTGTTTAACATGGTAGCCGGACTCACCAGACGCTGGCAGCTCTCCACGATGATGAGTTTCTGCTGGGGAGACGTGCGGGCAAACACCATCTCTGGGTGATTCCTCAGAGCTTCGTCTAACTCGTCGCTGGTCATGTCCTTCAGCTGACCTCCGTTAATAACACAAGCACGAGCGTCTCTGTCGAACAAAGAATCACAGTGAAAACCGTAAGGAAGGCTGCCAACTTCAGCTAACTTTAGCCAGCTTTATTGCCAATCTTACACCTTCTTCCAGCACCAACGTCCCTGTATAACTCACGTGTGTATCACGTATGCCCAGTCACACCACCGGCCACTTGCAGCACAAGATGAGGACTGTGTAGTGAGAGGTCATCTCAGCTTTCATATTAGCTAGCTACTAGATTAACAAAGCTGTCAATTCAAATGCTAGATTTTTAAATTAGTCATTTATGGCTGATGCTAATGCTTTCGAAATGAAAACTTTAGCTATTATTCTTTCACTGTTGAAATTCTTTCCGAAATCTCCAGTCATGGCGACTCAACTGGGCTTCCAATGTAGAAAATAAACATAACAAACTGTTTTTGTAACACAAGAAAAATCTTCGTGTGTCCAAATATTACTAAAACGTTTGTTCCCAGCGTATTGGATCCAGGCTGCGACTTCAGAATTATTGGTACCCTTCAAGAGAATGTGGAAAAACTGGAAAACATACTATAAAACACACAAATGCACATAAATAATTGAGATTTTCAGTAGGGTTTTGGAACCTGACTGAAAATTTGTGGTGAGAGCTGAAGAGAACCTCAGAATATAAAGAGGCTCGAAGATCTTCCACAGGAAAAGAGAAAAAAAGGTTGAGTGCTGTTATTTGGTCTAGAAGATGCTGCACTATATATAAATTATGGGTGCCAATACTTTTCAGACTTTTTTTTCCCCAAAGGAAGTTGCACTACTCTCAAAATAAAACTATGCCGCATCCGTACAGCTTCAAATATCACCCTGTGCATGTGTTGTTCATGTTATATGTTCATTGCTAATTCTAATGAAGGGTGCCAATAATTTTGGACCTGACTATAAACAGCCGTAAGTTATAAAGAAGAAAATCCTGGAATGTTTTATGCCTTACGATCTAACCGTATTATCGGTGCGCTGCCGTGATGACAGCGACGTGACGCCTGTGACGTGTTTATGAGCAGTTATAACAGCTTTATGACGCTTGAGTCATGCTTCACCTCTTCTTAACCTGCTCCACAGGGATGCGCAGTCTGTTGGCGATGTCCTCCACCGTCTCGCTGCCCTCCGATATGATGCCCACGTTCGCAGCGATCGCCTTTGCCGTGATCGGATGGTCACCGGTAACCATGACGACCTGCAAATCAAAGTATTATATTAAATACCAATAAATTATAGACTATTTACAGTATATAAAATAATATTATGCTAAAATGTATTTTATTAATTAGCTTTTTTGTTTTGTAAAATATTTTTTTAATTTTGTGTATAATATTAATTTAGTTTATTTTATCATATATAATTAATAAATTAATATATATATATATATATATTAAAAAATACAAATCAAAATTTTTAAAAATAAATTAAATTACAATTAAATCCTCAAAATTAATAACGTAAAATGTATGACGTACTTATAATATTTAAAAAAATTATTGATCTTTTAATTTAATTATTAATTAAAATATTACAGTAGGTTGTAGTGACAAACATTACAGTCCACTGCTGGTTATTTCTCAGCTGAAGTTATATTTTTTTATCTTAACTCTGACGTTATGATGCGGAACTGGACTTACTCGGATGCCAGCCGTACGACATTTCATCACAGCGTCAGGTACAGTGGCACGAGGAGGGTCGATCATGGAGATGAGGCCGGCGAAGCAAAGTCCAGATGTGGTGAAGTTCATTTCATCTGTGTCGAAGCTGTAGCCACGAGGAAACTCCTTCTCATTCAGGTACAAATGGCAGAAACCTGAGGAGTAAATAATAATAATAATAATGATAATAATAATAATAATAATAATAATAATAATAATAATAATAATAATAATAATGATGATGATGATGATGATGATGTTCAAGTGGAAATTGAATTACAAAAAATACAGCAGGATAAAAAAACAAACAAACACTTTATTTAAGATGTGGAATTAAAATAAGTCTGAATTTCCTTATGAAGTTAAATCACATTCACCCAAAACTAACCCTGAACTTGTAATGTTTAAAAGGAAAAGAATGCTTAAATTGACTTTTTAAAAAATAAATAAATAAATAAATTCAGATCTGAATATTTAATATTGGAGAGCTCATACTTTCACCCCAGAATATATTATTCTTATAGTTCATTTTATCAATTTATTCATTATATTCATTTTATTCAGATTTATATATTAAGTACTGGTGATGTCTGTGTTGTGGAGGTTTGATATCAACAGTCTTGGCCTGGGCACATTTCTAAAATCTACTTTAAATTACACCATATAGGTTATAATTATTTGAGTTATTAACAATATAAATAGTAAATTGCTAACAGTATATGAAGTGAGACTAAATAGACCAATAAAACTCCTTTCCACTGCTGAGGGCAGTAGTTGAAATAAAACCTTTTTTTTTAATATTTAAAAAAAATAAAGGTCACATATTGTTACTCTCAGGACCAAACTGCATGGACATAATCTCTATAATATGTAAAGTTTCCTCAGAGAAGCTTCGGAGCGAACACAGCGTTCGAGGCCGTCTTACCCAGCACTCTCTCTCCCAGTCCTCCCAGGTCCATGTACGCAGTCTGGAAGGCTTCTTTCCACTGCTCGTCCAGCGGCAGCTCCTGACCCTTAATCAGGATGGTGGAGCAGCGTTCCAGGATCCTCTCCGGTGCCCCCTTCATCACCAGCAGGTAGCGCAGGTCCAGCGGGTCCTCCAGCTCGTGTATTGACAGCTGGACACAACAAGGGGGCGACAATGAGGCAAAGAACTGGGGAAAAGTAGACGTGCTCTGTTTGAACTGCTATAAAAGAAAGGTGGAGGTTTGAGGTATAATTCCAAATGTCCTGTGTAAAACCCAAAGGGACGCTAGTGACTGGAAGGAGGACGGCCGGCCCGGTGCTGTCTGGAGTCTGATCAGAAAGTGTTGATGCATTTTCTATACCAGCAGCTCTGACAGTAGTGCAACTGCATTGCTCTCGTTCTAATACATTACAGTTTCTACAGCTCGGGCTGTGAGTGTAACAGTTAAAAATAGTAATAATTGGCAAATTGCTGTGATATAAGAGGAATAAAACACTTGTGGGATGTGCTGTCATAGGAAAATAATCAACTTTGGGTGTTAAGAATAATTCTACTTAATCACACCACCCTGTCCTTCATTATTTTACTATAACAGCGTGACACACACAGTGTTTTACTCCTCACTTCACATTCAAACACAAATCCTATACCAAACTAATCATAAACACACGTTGCCATGGAAACAGTGATTTAGTAGATTCATTTTCATAGCTAATTTTTTTTTCTTAGAACAATATGAGATCATTTTATGACCTTGATGAGATAATTATTTGAGGAAATTGTGTGTTACGGAATCTGGTTTATTAATAAAGATTTAAATATTACAATATATTTTATGATGAATTGATGAAGGGGAATCTTTCAGTGTTGGTTCATGCAGATCTGGCAACCCTGACAGACCAGGTGAAGGCAGAGAGAAAATAACCTTTTCCCCAGATTTGATCTTAATCATACCTGAAACTTGTTTGTGGAGTTGAAGGGCACCTCGCAGATCTTTTTGAATCGTGCTCTGTAGTCTATGATGTTTCCGATGGTTAACTCAGTGAACTTTAACAGCGCCGTCTCAGAAGCATCGCCAACCACTATTCTCTGTACAAAGTAGCAGTCAATTATATTAAAAAGAAAACAACAGAACTGTAGAACAAATAACTGTAACATGATTCATGTCTCATAATCAACATCTTGTCACCCAGATCATTAAGTGACTAAATGTTATGGATTTGTAATTTAGTATAATTTCAATGCTTGTGTACTAGCGAATTAGTTTCAGGTGAAGTCAGTTTCTTCCCTTTCTGTCTCATGTGCTCAGAATAAAGGTCAGAAGATCTTCTCACATACTGGCAAGAGCAGACATGCTCCTCACCAGGCATTAATATGGATTACATTTTTTTTTGGCATTTTAAAAGTAAAACTTACAACTGTATTCTTAGAAACAACTCAAACTGGATCTGTTTCACGGCTCGTCTATTGCTGAAAGGGTTAACTGGATTTAATACTGAAATTGCACACATCAGTATTCAGGCCTCAGATGCAACTACAGAAAGAAATTACAATGAGAGCTACACAAGTGGGCGGAGTTTTTCTCAAATAGAGACACAATATATTGGCAATATACCAGACTACAGTATATTATTAAATGTTTATTTCAATTCTCGCCATCGTAGCCATTGCGTTCATATATCATCGTATTAGTTTTTATCGTACATCAAAGTACTTTTTACAGTAAAGACAAACATTTCCTTCTTCAGTCTGCATTTTCTATCCCTGATTGTTTCTTTAAACACAAAGGTGAGTGTTTTGCGTTTAAAAGCGGTGGTCTATCTAGACGCGATTGAAAAACCCTGTATCAGACGCTTCAAGTCGGGTAAAATTTGGCAACTTCGAAGGCATGAACTACACACAGGAGATTTTAAGAATCTAAATAGCGCACACAGAAAAGTGACTTAAATGGGGACGTAACCCGACTCTGAATACACAGAACTTTCTGCACATAAATACTGACAAAACTTTTTAACTTAAGACGCTATTTGATCCTTATGATTATATTTAACGAATATGATCCTTAATGTAGAGACCAAAAAGTCTTGTCTCATTTCTTACAGCCTGGTTTTGTGGATGTGCGTGATTTATGTCACCCCTCTTCACTGACGTTTCCTCACCTTGGGGATCGGCACTGTCTCCTGATTGGGTTTGAAAAACGCCCGATTGCACAGACTCGCAACTCGTCCCAGTGCCCTCCATGTCTCCGAGGACTGGTCAAAACTCTGACCTGGACGAACACAAATATAACGCAGTGAGATATTCTCATAGATACAGTCCACTCCAGAATTATTGGCACCCTAAATGAAATTAATGAACACAGTTTTACCACAACATCTTTTCAAGCATAATAAAAGTTTTCTTTTTAAAACACTGGTTTTAAAATTATTGCCACTCGCATAATTAATATGTCGAGAAATAATAACAGCACCAAAGGAGGATGGTGTAAGCATTTTTTTTTAAAGATCCAGGTGAAGAAGATACAGGAGTTTAAGTACTTGGGGTCAACAGTCCAGAGTGATGGAGAGTGTGGGAAAGAGGTAAAGAAGCGAGTGCAG
>CM074995.1:1264621-1283120 GCA_037576825.1 Pangasius krempfi
TGTGTGTGTGTGTGTGTGTGTGTGTGTGTGTGTGTGTGTGTGTGTGTGTGTGTGTGTGTGTAAGTGCTAACTTAAGTGCTTCATGAAGAGGTAAGTCTTTAGACGTCGTTTGAAGACTGCCAGTGACTCAGCTGTTCGGACATCTAGGGGAATATAATTTTATAATGAAGCATTTATATTTGTTAAAGAACAATATGTCATACTTTATAGTTACATTTAATATTGTGGATGCTGTGATGCTGCTGTTATAGAAAATGAATCAACAGCTTCTGCCCAATCAGAATCTAGAATTTTATTTCTTTCCTTTCGAGGGTAATAATACGCTGTTATAATATATAATATATAATATATGCTGTTATTTCAGAAATTTAACCCACCTCAGCTGCAAGTGAGTTTAACGTAATCATAGTAACAGGACTAAAGTTGATCTAAGCTTACTATAAATGAATAAATATTTTATTATATTTATTTTAAATATTACTTTGATCCCGGTTAAAACTTTTAATGCATGCTTGTGTAATCCAGTCTGAGTGATAAAACACAATCATCTAGCGGCCACAAGGCAAAAGTGAAGTCGCTCCGTGTGTGTGTGTGTGTGTGTGTGTGTGTGTGTGTGTGTTTGCTCTCATGGTGTAATTCATGCAATCTGTGTGAGATAAGAACCATTTCTCATGGAAGTGGTCACAGCCCTTGTTTGCTCAGGGCATCCAGTGTGCGTAAGATTCGGTAAAGACGTAGTTTAAGTCGCGGTGGGACGTTCAGTCCTCCTTTAGCTAATCACTGTCACCTCTATTATCAGACACTTTCCTGGATGCATGTCATAGTTTAAATTACACCACAGCACTACTGAATTCTCAAACCTGTTTGGTCAGAAGGTGTTACCAGTGAAAGGATTAGTGCAGCTGCAAATCACAGGTTTATATTAATGCGCTGGTTCTAATATGTTATCGTTTCTACAGTAACAGCTCGTTCACGGGGACTTGTTTTGTTGTGCATTTATTTAACATTTATGGAAGGAGTCTCTTGGCGCATGACGGCCTTCTCTGGTTTCTCTGGTTTCCTCCCCCAGTCCAAAGACATGCATTGTAGGCTGATTGGCATTTCCAAATTGTTCGTAATGTGTGTGTGTGTGTGTGTGTGTGTGTGTGTGTGTGTGTGTGTGTGATTGTACCCTGCGATGGGTTGGCACCCTGTCCAGGGTTTCCCCCAAGCCCCCTGGGATAGGCCCCAGCCTCCCTGCAACCCTGTGTAGGATAAGCGGTATGGGAAATGGATAGATGTAAGGAGTCTCCACTGTCAGAGGTAAAGCTGTAACTTTAAGTACGCATATACTGTACGTTTTCAGTTTTTAGAAGTTGTATGTAAAATCTAGAGAATAACTAGATTTTTTTTAAAGTGTAAAAAATTATATTCTTTGTAAATACAGGTTTTAGAGGTTTTAGTCCCTACCTAAGCATGACAACAAGATTTGCATGTCAGCTGTCATAAATATTGTAGATAGTTCTAATAATGGACATGAAGATAAGATGTACTGGATGTTTAAAGCTAAAGTTTAGAATTGTATGAACAGTTATTACTAAGTAGTTAATAGTTAATGAAAATGACACATTCCAAACACAGGACCCTCCTAACTATGAGACATACTTTACAGCTGATTTATTATTTTAATTTACAGGCTGTGTGTCATCTTTTTATGGTGTCATAATCATAAACCAGATGGTCTGCAATAAACCAGTTGGACACCGAGTTTACCAGCAACTCATGTGATTGGAAGTAAAGAAAAAAACAAAAATAAGGCCATGTAACATGTGCAAAATGGGAGTGATGTTCCCAGCATCGGTGTCTGAGTTTCAGTGCCAAATGTTTTGTTCATATTTATAAGTTCATCAGAGATTGATTTCCAGCCAGGAGGGTGGAGAAGCTCTTCGCTCTTCAGTCTTCACTTGTAATCTTATCAGTTTGTGGGAAATCTGGCTGTGTGGAAGATAGTGAGAACTGGGATACACACAAAAAGGCACCATGACAACGTGAATGAACAAAATACACCGAGGTTAATTCTGCTGACAGACGTGAATGTGAACGAGATCACTTCCACATCAGAGATTTGTACAACTGCACCTACAGTTGCATAAGTCTTGCATAAATATTCACCCCGTTGAACTTTTCCACATAGTGGAACTGAACTGGACTTAACAGTGTTTATACGTCAAGATTGAAATGGAGGACTAATTCAATATAGTTTGCAAAATAAAAGTTGTGATTGCGTGGGTGGTGTAAACCACAGGCTTCCACACCAAGTGATATGATACGATTTACTGGCCTCTATTCGATGATTTTGTTCAGAATTTATGGCAATTTTTTATATACGTTATCTGTCCTTTTTTGACAATATTCAATTTATGATTGTTGCATCGAATTTGTTTTGATCGCTGCCTATTAAATCGATGCATCGATCCAAATCGTCGGATTGTTAGACTTATAGAAATCACCGTCTCAGTAAAACTCCTAAATTAGTTGCCATCAGAAGTCACATGATTAGTTGAACAGAGCTGACCTGCATGCGATTGAAGCATCATGTGATCTCAATTCCTGGAAGAACTCAGAGTTTGTTACCCGGACAAAGAGCACCGTGAAGACCAAGAAGTGATCAAAACAAGTTCAGGACAAAGTTCTGGACAAATATCAAGGACTTGGATATAAAAAAAAAGACTAAACTTTGAACAATCATTAAATCCATTATTTAAAAAAAATGAAGGAATTTGGAACAACCTCAGCATCCAACAAAAGTCAGTGAGCGCGTAAAGAGGCGATTAGTCTGATTTTAATTTGTGATTTGTATAGATTTTTCCCCTCATTTCAATATCATGGAACATTTTGTGTATATGCATAACAAAAAATCCATTCTGCTAAATGTTGATGAGCTCAGTGTGTGTGTGTGTGTGTGTGTGTGTGTGAGTGAATACTTATGCAACACACTGTATTCTGCATTGTCATGTAACCCCCATAGCTGTCATTTTCAGTAAATGATAAAAAAAGAGCCTGGTCCCTGCTTTTCAACCTGAATCTTATATAGTACAACTTTGTTCCCATAAAGAATTACAGCCCTCGTTGCACCGTCTCAACCTTTAGCGCTTTCAACAACAACAACAGATAACCATGACGCCACAATTCCAATTTATCTCATGTTCTTACGTTCCTTCTAACGAAGAAAAACAACCCCATGTTTTTAAATTAATTATAAAAAATTGCTGTAGAAAGAAGTCCAGCCATAGACATACCTAGCAGGATAGCTACTATGTGTTACCTGGTTAGCTAAAAGACAGGATCAGATAGCAAAATACGCAATGACGACAGATCGGATAATAAAAATACACACACCGTCCACGACCAGATGTGTGAGCTTTGTTATCATGTCTGTTTTCAGTTATTCTAGGCGAAGCTGGTTAGAAATCCATGTGTAACTTTACTTTAGAGCAAAGATGCTCAAGCGGCACAGGCTTAACGTATTCTCGCTTTGTATTTATGTACACTAAGTAAAAAATACAACAAGCTTCGATCAAAATTGCCATGTTAGCTAGCTATTCAACTCAGCAAGCTTGCTTTTCTGTAACGTGCTACAGTCGATTTTCCTCCGTTATAACTCGTATATGTGTAATTTTTTTAATTTGCTGAATGCAGTCAAAACTTGTGTAGATAAAGTGATAACATTTCACGACATGTTTATATTGTTTTTATTGTAGCATCGCCGTGCTTCCGTGAGCAAGCGCGTATTATATAATTTGCACACCTGTGAGCCTCCTCCATGAGTATCCTCATGACTTTAATGGTTAATATCAGTTGTGTTTAGTGTAGGATTGTGTTTTTTTGTGTTTTGTTTCTAGGTCCTTTTGTGTTAACCGTTTTTATTTGTGACCGCGCAGCCATATTTTTTTCTACGTATTTGTCAGTTCTGTTCTAATTGTGAAAAAGGGTGTAACGATCTGACGATTTGGATCGATGCTTTGATTTAAAAAAAAAAAAAAAAACATGATTGAAATGAATCGAGGCAACAATCATAAATCGATTGTCATCAAAAAAAAGGAGAGATCACTAGCCTGTAAATATAGTTATATAGATATTTTTAAAGTGATGTGTAAATAATTTAACAGGATAGCTAGCTGAGTTTTTTCCACAACTCTGATACTTTTAACATATTCCTTCTCTTCAAACTCATCATTCCTGAATTAACAAAGATGGTCACCTGTTGATCGGAGGATACTAAATCGAATCGTATCGTAGCAGATTCAGTGATCTCGACAAATATCAAATCGTTGCCTTAAGAATTGCGATTGTTTTGTTCGCACCGTTAACCGGGGCGCATGTTGCTGTGTTGAAAAAAGCGAGTTGCCAACGTGCGTTAGCGCAGAAGCTGTGAAGCTAGCATTAACGTTAGCTATGGGCATAAATCCACCTGAAAGATGATTATTTCACAATAAATAAATAAATAACATTTCACACCTGTCTCCTTAAATGGGAGTATTAGAGGAAATGCTTCAAGGGTTTAAAATTTAAAACTTTTACTTCACTTAGTACTTCTTTCTATGACCATGAACGTGAAATATAAAATAAAGACTAAAATAAAGAATACACACCAAGTTGCCAGTTTATTAGGTATGGTTATTTAACAATAAGTAAAATCGGAAAGCAGTGTATAACAAACAAGTGCTGCTGTATAATTATTAATTCTTTAATGATTATAGAATGGTGTTATTATACATTGAAATACAGGAATAGGAACAGAAGCATGTATATGCTACAAATAGATAAAGCATAAACGTGCACTGAACTCTTTATGTATTTACATATGTCTCTGCTGTCACGTCATATTTAGATGCTCACTATCCTTCGACATAAAAGCAAACAAACATTCGCCTGATGCAGTACATACAAAATGAATTAATGCAATATAAAAAAAATAATCTTGCAATGAATAATTGTGTCTTGGTAAATCTCTCTCAAGTTTCAGTTATAATTGGATACTTTATACACAGCCGTAGCCGAGATGATGATGAAGATGATGGAGATGACGAAGGCGGTGATCCCGAGCCCCAGAGCGATGTGGTTCAGGAGCCGTGCCACGTGAGAGTTTCTCAGCGCCAGCTCTCTGTTGCCGGTCAAGTTGGCGTCCCGGGTCTGTAAAAGCGAAGAGCGAGACATCACGTGTCTGACAGGATCTACTAAATCTCTTACTAGATCATTTTCACTGCTTTGAAAGAAGCAACAATGGAAAAATAATCATATATCGTTTTATTTTAATCTTATATACTCTTTCAAGATACTTTCACTTGCTCACATATTTAAATGTAAGACAAGCCTGTATAATTTTGTGTGTGTGTGTGTGTGTGTGTGTGTGTTCAAAAAAAATCAGGCTCTATAAACATATGACAGAGGTAGGAACATGGGTATAATTCTGCATTTGATATTAACGTTACGAAACAAAAACAAAAAAACAAAAATTGATTTTCCTTTAAGGAACATATGACGAGTTTACGGGGATTTAATTGGGATTTAGCGCTGTTGAATTCTGCATTCTGATTGGACGGATTTAGAAAATCATTGATATATTATATAGTGTTTTTTTTTAAGATGATGAGATGATTTAGTTAACATTTATGGAAGGAGTCTCCAGTTTCAGTGCTTTGTTACAGTCAGAGGTAAAGCTGTAACTTTAAGTTTTCACAGGACAGAGGAGGTCACAGGGTTTTTTTTTTTTTTTTTTTTTAGACATGATTACAGAGGAGCATTTTATTTTTGTCTCGTAACAAAAATAATCTCACTGAGAGAATGTGAGAACAGGAACTAACTTGTTTCATCACCATTTCACAACATTAAATGTAACTATAAACAGAGAAAAAGTATGTCTTCCTTAATAAATAAAAATTGTAATTGTTGGGAAATTGCTGTGGTATATGAGCGGTGTATGTACAACATTTCCTAGCAAAATGAACTGAAATCTACACAGCTGTTAACATGGGGCTCGACTGAACGAAAACATTTGACACTTGGGGAAATTAAAGCCTTTCCATATAAATGTGTGTGAAACATGATGACATCATCATCATCACCATTATTATTATCAATAGTATTTCATGCAGTGATTTATATTTTCAGTCTTATTTCTGAATATACTGCATAATTCAATCGCCATGATGCAGTATAATGAGTTGTAATTTAATTAACTGCCAGTTTATTAAATCTGTGCGACTAATAAACATCTGGCTCAGTGTGAGACGAATAATCAAACTCTTACTGCAACTTTGCGTGAGGTGTGTGTGGGAAAAAAAATTTGATATTTCACAATGGATGCAGAAGTTGTGGTTGCAAAAAGCTGAACCTTTGTGTACTGAGTATATATTGAACTGTGGTCAAGCTGCTTCCTGAATAATAACTAATGGTTTAGCAACATGACCAACGTTCCGACAAGCCAACTGTCAGGTTCTTCCAGTCCTGAAACGAACGTTCTCAAAAATAATGTTTTTAGGAAGAAAGCTCCAGGTTGGGACCGGTGACAGTTGGTGGTTTTTAAAAAAGACGAAGCACAGGTTTGTGTCCTGGTAAGCAATATCTCATGAGCGAGTGCTGTTATACTGAATCTCAGCATTTGTTGTACTGCGAGTGTGAAATTGCTTTTATACAACAGTGTCATATACAAGAAATTCTGATATTTCAGACACAATATCATTATAATCTTTCCTCCGTCAATGAATATGAATGGATAGAGCATTGCGTCAGACCGACTGACAGGAAGTGTAACAAACTTGTGGTAAAATTTGAATTTTACGTAGTGAACACAGACAAGTGAAATGTCGCTGTACTGTTACACTGAATATCAGCACTCTTGAAACGCTGCTCCTCCAATCACATTAGTGGACCATGATGAACTGTTGTATAACGAACTATACGTATGTGCGTGCGTTATCTGTTTCATTTGTTGGTCTGGCCTCCTGTTTAATTCTCAGTCGCTCCTCATACTGCAAGAACGAGCGTTAAAAGACTTTTCCAAAATTGGTAGTGTCTGCCATGTCGTGCTAGAAAGCAGCTAACTAGCTAGCTAAAGTTCACTGACAGCTAGCTAGCTAGACGCATAAATAAACAAGAAAATTCCAAAATGAATATAAAATCACCAAACATAACTTTATATTTACAATTTCTTTACAATCTTTACCAGTTATAATGATAAAATAACAAGTTATACTAGAGGTGTAAAACTGTTAGGGATTCAGTTAGTGATGGACTCCTGCAGCTACGAGCGCTCTGCGAGTATGTTTAGGTTTGAGCTGTCAGTCATGTTCATTAACGGATAAGCGAAGAGCGCGTTGTGCAATAAACATTCTGATCCTTTTTTCTACGCAAAAAAATCCACCCCTGAAGCACTCGTTAAAATGGCCATAAAAATTTCACTGCTGTATTTTAATTAAACTTTACAGGAGGACAGGCTTCCTGTGTAGTCTTAAAGCTATCGATTGTGATCGGCACCCTCGGTGAAGATGGATCAAATAAAGGTTAAACATTAATCCAAACAAAATGTTAAAAGGAAAAAAAAAAAGAGTCTTTTTGCTAAATTTGCATAATCTCAAATATTTTCATGAAGCATGACGAAAAAGTCTGGATGGCTGAATCATCTTAACATTATTTTATATTCACCTCATGATCAGAAAGATCATGTTGTTTTTACTTAGTTCATTTTGTTACAGAGGGTAAGAAATTCCAGTAAACCTTCCCGATAACTGTTTATAGCACACTAAAACAGACAAATATGCAAGGAAAGACAAAATGCTAACAGATACATGCCCACGGTTAGCTAGAAGTGATCTCATCAGCCAGAGAAGAAAAGAAACAAGGCGTGTTAATGGTTCCAGTAAGTCATTCTCTCTCTCTCTCTCTCCCCCTCCCCCTGACCACATATGTGTCAGGCTTTGATCTTGTGATCGTATATCAGGAGATCTGCACCACTTGGGAGCTCTGCAGAGACGGTTTTATGGAACCACTTTTGTGTTTTGCTTTTGGAGGTTTGCTGTTCCGACACTACGCCATGAACAGACTGACATTTTCAACATTCACTCATGCATCCGACACTGACGTGGTCAGGGATTACTCTTCCCTGAATGCCAGCCGACAGGTTCCCTTTCTTTTGCCAACAGAGGCAGAAATACAATACTACTGTGTTAAACGTATTATCTACCATTCATCTATTACACTACCTTTTATCGGTTATTTCCATGTGGAGATTATAACTCTGGACTTTTTCGCCAGGCATGCATTTGGAGATCACACTAAATACAAAGTAAAATAATGAGTGTCTGCACACGGACATCATCTATCTCTGACTTCATCGTACTGACTAAAAAAATAAATACAAAAAAAACCTCAGTGGTGTCACAACCCTAAACAGACAGCGTTTATTTCACCATGATCATTTAAACCTGAAGAGGATGTGACTCAGAGTCTTATCTCTTATAATTCAATACCTATATTCAGGCCTCCCTCAGGTTGGGGCAATTATCATCCTGAAGTGACAGTAACGTAATAATCCCATTGAATGGTGTGAAATTTAAGTGACACCTGGTTTTTAGGCACATTATATTTCAACAGCTGTATAATATGCAATGTGTGTGGTTTGATTTTCACCTGATTCATATTTTCAGATGTTATTTTTTTTCAACAATATTTGTAGGGCATTTTTCAGATGTCATTTTCTGGCACGATTAATTTGGTTTATTTTCACACATATATTTTATTGGCATGGAGTTTTTTTTTTTAGGCATCACTAAATGCAAATGAGCTGATGGAGGGATCACAATTTGCACTTTACAGGTGACCGACAAACCCACACAAGTATGAAAAAAAAAAAAAACTGTTTCTGAAAATATTATAAATTCGGCAGAAAAATTGGCGTGAATCACCATGGAAGCCGGTAATGTTCCCTCTTTGTCCTCAAATCACTCACACACACACACACACACACACACACACACTATTATATATTACATTAAATGTTTATGGAAGGAGTCTCCAGTGTCAGTGCTTTGTAATAGTCAAAGTGGACAGCTGAAGATGCATTCTGGGATGCTTTTCTGCTCACCACGGTTGTAAAGAGTGGTTATTTTGAGTTACAGCACTCTTCCTGTTAGCTCGAACCAGTCTGGCCATTCTCCTCTGACCTTTCTCATCATCAAGGCATTTCTGCCCACACTAGATGTATTTTGTTTTTCATACCATTCTGTCTAATCTCTAGAAACTTCTTCTTCTTCTTCTTTCGGCTTTTCCCCTCAGGGGTCGCCACAGTCATCACTCTCCACCTATCCCTATCTTCTGCATCCTCAACACTTGCACCCACTAGCTTCATATCCTCATTTATTACCTCCATATACCTCCTCTCTCTAGAAACTGTTATGTGAAAAAAATCACCAGCATAAAAAAAAACCAAACACCATTCCACCGTTAAAATCCATTGAGATCAGACGTGTTTCTCATTCTGATGTTCAGTGTGAACATTATTCGAAGCTCTTCACCTGTATTTGTATAATTTATATCTAGAGCTGACCCTCATCTCCCGTATATAAACACAGACACTGTAAACGCCACAACCCCCTCTATATTTGCAGCTGTTATATAGGAGGAACTCTACTGTAGCGTGGTTTCGAGTCTCATTAAACAGGAAATTATTAAATTTGGAAGCGTCTTATTGGAGGCACAGACGGACAGAAAAGCTACAGATGAGACGCGTGAGGGGAAAAAGAAAGAAGCCTGAGAAGAACAACTTGCCTTGCAGCCTTGTTAACCGCCATGACACTGCTGCCGTGTCACGTTTCAAATGAAAAAGAATCTTTTCTCAGATGCCATTTTTAATAGTTAGAGGTGAGAAAGTCAATGAGAACTAGAAATGAGGAAGAGCAGTGAGGAAGAGTGAAAAGCAGAAGACAAAAAAAAATCCCAGCACGGGAATCAATTCACCAACGTTGCAGCATACCTGACGCAACACTGGACATCAACCTTGACATCATGTGATGAAATATATGACTGAAATTCTCGCTCCAGGAACATGGAGTACATTAAATCGCTGTGTGATGAAGTGACGTTCCGGTTACCGCCCTGAAGTCCATTATTTCCCAACGGTTACAATTATTTAATTTACTGCGTCGCATCAGCGCTGCACCTTTTATTTCATATGACGTCAAATCAACTGAATACAGCTGATTGCAAAAGTCTGTGCTCCCTTAGGATTTAAAAAATAAAGACAGAAAAAAGAGGAAGTAATTTAAATTATAAGCAATAAGATAATAAGATAATAATAATGTCTAAGCAATAAGATAATAATAATGTCTAACTAGTCGATGAAATGAAAAGCACAACCCCATCAATCTGTCTGAACAAGAATTACAGCTCATCATGGTGTTTTAATTCAATACTTTAATTTCCTAAATGGTTCAGTCGAATGATGCAGAGCCAAACACTGCAAAAGGCTCTTTAACATGAAGGAGAAAAACAAATATTTTTTGTGTACTTCCATGCATTACGTCACATAAGCTCTCGTGTTGTAAAGGAGTGAGATGTAACGCACGGGCTGTATAAGTGACACAAACACTCCAAAAAAAAGGATTTATTTTAAAACAAATACAATATATATATGATTGAGCTGATTTGAAATGGCTAGAATGTCTAGAAACAGGCTAGTATTATATTATATTAGTTTGATCATTTTTTAAATTATAAATAGTACATAAAACTGTAGCTGTGTCTACATTTGAAATATTTTAAAATAGCTTTTATAGCATTTAAAATTTCTTAAATGTCTAGAACTAGAAATAGTTCACAATATTACTATGAAACAGTATTATGAAAGTGTTGATGTCAAAACGTCTTTATTCAGAGATAAGAGTGATATTTATTAGAGTAGATTACATTAGATTAGATTCAACTTTACTGTCATTGTTCAAAGTACATGTACTAAGCCAATGAAATGCAGGTAGCATCTAACCAGAAGTGCATAAGTGGCATATTTACAATAAATTACAAATAAGGATCTACAGCTATGAGGGTGATATGTACAGGGGAATGGATGACTTATGTACAGGAGGTGCAGTGGGTATTATAAATAGGGATAAATATTTATGCTGATAAACAGGCAGACAGGGAGATAAAATAGATGTCTCAGTGTTAAGGTTTAGAAGAAGTCTGTGTGCGTTGTTCCTACTTACGTTGATGGAGTAGATGAGAGCGGCGATGCCCAGAGGTAAGCAGCAGCACAGCATGGTGAAGATGGAGTAACCCAGGTAATCAGGGATGGGGCTGATGTGAGTCGCCGGGGTCGCGTACACTGTGGGCTGGACGGTGACGGCAGCCTGGCCCGGGTACGCCTGGGTTCCATAAGGTGCAGCGCTGTACCCCTGGGCTGGAGTGTAACCACCATGAGGAGGGGCGACCCCTTGGGCAGGAGGATACCCCATATCTGCCTGGTACGCTGGAGGATGATCAGCCTTTTCTGATTTATCATTTCTGTAGCTGGGATCCATTTTTAATTCTGCTTGCTCTGATGATTCGCACGTTGGTATTCAGGAGTCTGACTGTCCTCTCACCACTCTACTACCGTTCTTCTTGATCTTGTTTGCAGCTTATCATCATATGACCACACCCATGTGTGGGCGTTTATACAACTACCACCATCTTGCAGCAGGCTACAAGAGGGAATGAGGAATCCAGACAGCAGCACATGAGCAGATGCATGAAAAATATTATTCAGAGAAGGAAATATATTGATTCACTTTCTCTGGACAAACGTCAGTGATTAGTGTGTAAGACTACAGACATCATAGTCTCAGAAAAAAATATACTGATCTGTACTTTTCCTTGTCACTGGTCAGGTAGTGTATATTTTCTGCATGAAGTGTATTTTTAAATGATTAAAAAGCAGTCAAGTCAAGTCAAGTCGAGCTTTATTGTCCTTCTGCTACGTGTGTGTGGACATGTAGTGGAACGAAATGCCGTGTCTCGCAGGACCACGGTGCTACATACAAGTTAAACATAAATATGAACATAGAAGTATAAGAAAAACAATTTGGTTGACTAGACATACTGTACAAAACTTTACAAAAACTTTACATACATACTGTAAGTGAAAATGAGATATTTTGTACATGAAATTGTGCAAAAGAGATACTTTGAGGGGAGCAGCGCATAGTGCAAGATGATTTGTAGTGCAAATGCACAAGTAAACATATATTATCAGAACTGAGTCTTCGTGTGAGGGAGTGTCTATAAAAAGTGTTCAGTGTACATTCAGAGAAAAGAGTGTGTTACTACAGGTGGTTTGTGTAGAATTGCACTTAAACAGATTGTCCGTTTTTTCCATGGGTTGAGGTGTACATGGTTTCAGGAGGTAGCGTTGTGGATGAGGTCTCAGAGGTTTGCAACATTCACATCAGCATGCAAAAGATACACGCTACAGATACAAAGATGTTCTCCTGATAGTGCTACACCCATTCACGGGTGAAAACCAGTCACGTGTGTAACTATGTTTATAATTTCTTTTACTGTGTATTTTTATTTCTACAAATGCATGCGTCTAACTGATAACCTTTAATGCTTTAGCACTTTACATCGCATGTTCATATAGTAAGTCATATGAACTTGATTATTAAATATTAAAAACTATTCCTATTGTTTTGAGTTTTTTTCAACTCTCACGTGCCAGGTGGAGTTTTGCCTTTCTGGTACATCGGGTACAGCTGCTGATGTCATTTCCGCACCCGTGCTCGGGTTACAGTTAAGCGGAAACTGTAATGATTTACAAATGGACAGTGTAGTAATAAAATAGTCGAATTTAACGCAGTGAAAACAGTATTAATGCATTTCACAACACTACAACAGCGCGCGTGAACACACACACACACACACACACACACACGCGCAGCTCGCGCGCCTGCACCCTCGACCGTTTCCATGAGAACGGATCATACCACTCCACGCTGGGGAAAGGGGGGGCACGATGCATTACACACGCTGTGTAAACCATTTTAAAGGCGGGATAAATTCGAAAATATTTCTCCAAAGTACATTTACTCGACATATTTGACAGATTATTGTGTATGTTATTGTTTTAGGAACTATTTTACAACATTCAGTGGGAGTGTCTGAATTGTTTGGTTGCAGCCATTTAAAGCTGACTAGAAACATCTGTTAACCATCTGTTTCAGTTTAATCTTCAATCTAATGTAAAATTCCTTTAAATCCTTAAAAAAAAAAAGGGTATGCTGTTATAGGAAACTAATCAACGTCACGTGGTCAGAGTACCTCCGCGTCATCACGCCGCGCTGTTACTCAGTATTTTACTACACCAGCGTGAGTGTTTTATTCTATTTATTTTTATTTTATTTTATTTTATTTATATATAGAACTGTCTGTGTTGAACAAAATATATTCAAATCGTATTTAAGTGTATTATGTGAAAAACAGATGTCAGCTTTCTGCTGCTCCTTTACTCTTCATTCGATTATGACAGGAATTACAGCCTTAGAGAGAGAGTGAGAGAGAGAGAGAGAGAGAGAGAGAGAGAGTACGGCAGCTTTATCTAATCAGAAAATGCTAATTCAATCATGAACATACAAAATAAATCAAATATTGTAGGACTTGGGGTGAGGCTTTTGGTTATGTATTCACTGTGATGTTTTAGTTTACCCTTTTTTTTCTTTCTTTCTTTTTATTATTATTTGTTACACTGAATTGTCATTTCAATGGACTGGATTAGTGTTTATCTTATTTGAAAGGTGTGTGTATATGGATGTTACTGAAACCACCCCATTGTCCAGTATAAAGAATAAAGCCATTTATATTTTTTGTATTTAAACCCTAAGAGCTACTGGTGCTAGAGATGACACGCGATACCACTTTTTCTTTCCTGATACCGATATCTGATACGTTTTCTCCGATATCATATGCACCGTTTTTTGCTGGTGATATTGATATTGAAGAAAAATGCGAAATGCGATAACTTGTTAAATAACGCGATATGCGGTACGATAATGCTATAAGTGCGTGAAATCAATTTAAATTATATTTATATATATTTGCATATTAAAAAAGTGAATATGACATTTCCTCATGCTCTTCTGAGGAAAAAGAAAGCGTTCATTGCTATCTGCGTCGCCCTAAGACTCTGACATTTCGTAACTTTTTGAAGTATTATAATCATTCGGTTATGGCAAGCCCTTGCGATATGCGTATTTACATTTGCGCTATTTTGATAATTTTGATATATTGTGCAGCCCTAATCCTGGGTATCAGATTGGCTGCATGTCTAACTAGTACATCTCATGGAGCCTTGTTTCTCAAGTTCTTTTACCGGGACGATTGGAGATTGGAGAAATTCAGATTCTTGATAAAACCAAAGCACAAGACAGACAACAGCTGGAAAAAAAAAGACCCAGTGGGAAAGTTTTTAAACAGCTGAAACTGATGCTATAGAGATGAACCACATAGTTGTTTTGAAGAACTGAGCAACAAAGGTAACAAGCTGTGTGTGCGTCACTGAAACCTCACACAAAAACCTACACGTACATATGCGGCGAAGAGTTTAAACTTAGAAAACCTAGTAGCATTTACATTATGCTCTGATTTAAAAAAAAAATTGCTTTTGAATTATTCTTTGGATTAATTTGCGATATACTTTTGGATTCATTTTTAATCTCATAAAAAAATTATAATGAACCATTTAGTTTTGATAGTTAAAACAACTTTACGTACATTTACATTAATGCTTTAATATCAGAGTAATAGTATAAATAATAGTTGTGATTATGGAATTATATTTTCATGATGATATTTTTGATAATGTTTGTCAAATGAATGACTAAAGACATAAAGGCAGTGAAGTGATAACTGTATATCACATGTATAACTCTCTATACATTATGATAGCGTTGGATAAAAAAAATGTTTGTAGCGCTTTTTCTTCTTAAAGTAGAAAACCAACAACTTCAACGAGCGCGAGGAACAAGATGCAATCCATAAAGTGAAATGTTTTACAAATGCATTGTTTAATTGACCTGCTCTAATCATCATCAGCATCGTCATCCTCATCCTCATCATCCTCATCCTCACTCTCGCCTTCTCCATGTCAGGATGCTACCATCTCATCTTGTTCATCATCTTCCTCATCACTAAATACCATCTCATCCTCACCACTACCTCTCCTTAGAACAAAGAGGCACTCATCTAACACATAAAGAAATAATGCACAATAATTCTAACATAATATATTAAAAATACATAAAAATGTCTATAATGCAAAAACATTCAGTTCATTCTAACTAGGTTCTGTAACTACCTAATACCTTTGTTCCAGCCTAATGAGATTCTGTTATGGGCAACATGCACATTTCCATAATCTTCTAACACACATGTATAAACTTTTGACATAAAGTTATTCAGAATACATCTTTACTTACCAATAAACGTGGACCAAACTTGTGTCTTGATGGAAAAATGACTGGAACAGTGGTTAGAGGGTCAGGAGGACCTGATACTAACCAATCAAAATGCAATAACTGGTCTTGTGATGAAGAATGGACTGGAAATCGGTTGTTGTTTTTAATGTTGCAGCAAGCCGAGGGTACAAGTGTACAGAGGGTTAAGGATATGTAGTTCGGTACATGGGATGATCTCTGAGTTTAACAGTAATGTTTTATTAAACAGATGGACAGATCGGTATGGCTGTGTGGACAAGGACAGTGTGTAACTGTACGAAGAGACCAATGTTGTGCGTGCTATAATTACTAATAAATGGCAAGATACACATGTTGGATATTTACAGGAGAGAAAACTCTGTAACGGGAATTGTAGTGTTACTGGTTTGGGAATCACCGTAGGGGGATTATTAATGCATTTGACTGGAGTCCGTAACTCATAATTCCCAACCGCCGACCAGGAAAAACAAACAAACAAACAAAAAACAAATGCTCCTACTCGGGAACTCAGGATGGACTCGGGAGTTCAGCAAGTGACGTCAAATCAAAATGGCCGCTCACAGCATGAACAGTAAACACAGCAGCACTTCTTACCTTTAATGAGTTATACTGTATATACACGTATTAGTTTCAGATCAATCAACATACAGACGTGTTCACCTGTGAAAGCCTTCGTAGAAGAGTGGAGCTTATTATAACAGCAAAGGATGAATAAACCCGGAATGAGATGTTCAGGGTGCACAAACTTTTGTTTGTACAGTGTATTTACAATGTAAGTGTCACAGTTTTCAAAGCTTAGTAGTTCTTAAAGAAAACAATATAAAATGGTGGATGAGTTTTGGCTGATATTTAAGGTCTCAGCATTTAAAAGGCGGTTTTGTTGCGAGGTAACTACGCTACGGTACAGTGAATATACTCGGACAGAGGAAAAGGATTCTAATGATTCTGTTGCTTTGTACCAAACCATTATGGACTAATGGAAGTGAAAGAAAGTGTGAAATGTGACACTTTGTAGTGAAAGTGTAAACATGATGTTTGCTGAACGGAGAGTTGAGAGAGCTCAGTGTCGTAAACCTCACCAAGATTAATACCATGATGCTCTGTGTGATTCTAAACGATGAAGGAAAAGCCACTGCCTGAACAGGCCTTTAACAGGAGAACAAAGACAATTAATATTACTGACTGTTGTATAATTCTGCGTCAAATCACAGGCCAGCAGGATCACACTGAGCCTCGGGAGGTGCGCTTATAAATAACAAGATCCTGTGCGTGAAATATGTACTGAACCCAGGTCTAGTTCTGAACACGTGAGAAATGTGAGGGAAAGTATAAAACTCCCTGAGTGCGGCTGTGGAGGTGTACCCACTCACTCTCTTAAACTGATCAAACTTGCAGCAGCAAAGTCTAAAGAGTATCAATCAGCAATGAGTGAGGTTGTCCAAAAGAGAAAAAAAATAAACTTCATGTTAATATATACAGTGTATCGTAGTGATAAAGAGGTTGGCGTACAGCAGTAAGGTTGTAACTGGATGTAGCAGTAGCTACAGCTTCCTGCTACATTTCCTGCTTTTCAACCGCAGTGAAAAGAAAACTGCTACTGAAGGTATAAAACCACAAGAGATAAAAAAGCTAACAAACTGTGTGTGTGTGTGTGTGTGTGTGTGTGTGTGTGTGTGTGTGTGTGTGTGTGTGTAACTGAAACGCACAGTGAAGTAGACAAAGGTGTTTAAAAATAAACACAGAAAAGTAGCAACAATTGAACTATGCTTAAAGTAATAAGAATGTATTATACGTATTACTTATTGGTGTCTAATTGTGGATTGATCTTTAAATTCCTTCCTCCTGGAAAGGTGAATTATCTTTTGCTCCTCATGTTAGAAAACGATTCATTTAATGTAAGAAAAGAAGTAAAAAGTAACAGGTAAATATTATGAGGTCCTTGGGAGCTCAAACTCAGCCTTAAAGCTCTGTCTGAGAGTGATAGTAGAGTTTTTAGATTTTATTCGAGACTAATCAAGTTGGAGAATACTTTTAGTCTTTATAATAAAAAACATTAAACATGAACTGAAAGGAGCTGACATGAAATGTGTTTCCTCATATGGCATGTCACAGTCAAAATCACCTGCAAAGCACATGACCTAAACTACACACATGCTTTTTATATGCTTAATATAAAAGCCGGTGGTGCTGTAGAAATCAGCCCGAAAAAGTGAGACAAGCAAATATTTTATCTTCTTTACCCTCTGACATTTTGAAATAAAATAAAATGAAATATCTTCAGCTAGGTGTTAAGCAGCTTGAACAATTCGCATTGTGATATAATTAATGGTATATCACTGTACATGCGCTGTGCGCTTTAAAAATATCTATTGAAATACAGTTTTTTTCTTGTAATATCCTGTATAGAAGTGTGTGTAAGAATTTTTAATTCCTCTCCCAATTTAATTCCTCACACGGCTATGTTTTGTTGTCCTTTAAAGCTATAAATAAATTTTACATTAAATCTGTGCAAATCTGTGTCGTGTTTCAAAGAGTGCTTTCAGAGCGCGTGTTTTTTCGCTACTGAGGAGTTGAACATGGTGGAAAAACCTCCCAGACCCTGCCGTAGACGTCGCATCCTCCATCCATCATTAAGCTGTAAGGAGCTTCTATGCTGTGCGCTCTCAGTTTCAGAATCACAGATTTCAGCTCATCCACATGGGAGCATTTTAAGAACCGTTTTACATTTCTGAAGACAGAAATATACAATGTGTAGCCTGTAATGTGTGGTTTCAGACATTCTTTGCTGCACAAATAAAACGACCTAAAAACAGCGATGTCCTCAAACAGTTTTTACTTTAACTACGGAAACTGCTACTAGTCAATGTGTTTTTAATTTGAATTAGTCGTGCAGTCTTTAGAGGACATTTTATTACATCTATAAATAAAGACACGTATGTTAGAATGCTGTTCATAGACTTCAGTTCAGCATTCAATACAATCATTCCTCAGCACCTGAT
>CM074995.1:1311581-1326888 GCA_037576825.1 Pangasius krempfi
ATCAGTGATTGATCGTACGAAACAATGGTGATCAGTGATTAGTCGTACGAAACAATGGTGATCAGTGATTAGTCGTAGGGTACAATGGTGATCAGTGATTAGTCGTAGGGTACAATGGTGATCAGTGATTGGTCGTAGAGAACAATGGTGATCAGTGATTGATCGTAGGGTATAATGGTGATCAGTGATTAGTCGTACAAAACAATGGTGATCAGTGATTAGTCGCAGGGTACAATGGTGATCAGTGATTAATCGTAGAGAACAATGGTGATCAGTGATTAGTCGTAGAGAACAATGGTGATCAGTGATTAGTCGCACGAAACAATGGTGATCAGTGATTAATCGTAGAGAACAATGGTTTTCAGTGATTGGTCATAGGGTACAATGGTGATCAGTGATTGGTTGTACGGAACAATGGTGATCAGTGATTAGTTGTACGAAACAATGGTGATCAGTGATTGGTCATTGGGAACAATAGTGATCAGTGATTAGTTGTAGAGAACAATGGTGATCAGTGATTGGTCGTTGGGAACAATAGTGATCTGTGTATTGCTCAGAGCAAAGTACTGTATAAGTAATCACTGTGACAGGCTATCGTTAGCATTACTAAACCGTTCATTATTGTTTCTCACAAAGTGACTCAGAGTAGCTAGCTACTTTTTACAAAGTCATTTTACTGCTAAGAGTTCTCTCCTGATGAGTTTACTCTTATTCTTTTGGAGTTGTTTGTCCTAAAAACATACCTGTAATCCAAAGGTATCCAGTTTGTACATCGAGACCGCTGGCGGCGCATATGAAAACACTGCCGTTAATGTCGGTGCCGATGTTTGACATCTGCCACGTAGCCGTAAGTTGAGTAGAACTGCTCTCACAATTTCCATACAACGACTGGAGGAGAGAAAAAGAAAAGTCAGGTTAAAACAAGGGGGGAGGGAAAGCATGACTTACACACACATGACAATTTTAAAATCTTAGAATGATTTTTTTTAGTGGGGGGAGGGTGCTAAATTTTGTACTCGAGTACTTGCATAAGATTGTTAAAAACATATGGGACATTTATGGGGAAAAAACAGTGAAATCCCGAACCATGGAAGGGTACTTGACGTTTTTTCCGGGGCATTGCAGGTTGTAGCTATTTTGAGGGAGCCGTGCGGTAAAGTTGAGCGTCCTGTTTCCTGGTGTGATGGTGCAGGTGAAGGTGGTCGATTTACCCATGTTTACGGTGGTGTTCTCAGGGATTTTGGTGTAGATCTGTCCTGTAGATCAGAGGCAGTTTTATTCCAGCACTTCTAAGGCGATTAATCTGAAATGCTTTTTGAATGTGTACATAAACCAAGAGACTTTGAGTGGAATAATGCAAGGTCCTGATTTTGAACATCATGAAACAATGCTAGCTAGCTAGTTAGTACCATGCTAACTGTCAGTTTATAATTTATATCAGTTCATTGCAAAGTTAAAAGTGTTATAATGGTCATGTAGGCACAAATAGTACACATCAAGACACAGTGGCCTGTAAATTTCACTTTCCAGCCACTTAATTGAAATGTTTTAGCAAGTAGGTAAATTCATTGCTAACTGCTAACATCTAACTCAATGCTAACGGCTAACATCTAACTCAGTGGAGAGAACTGTAGGCTTGTTAGCTACATTACGCACAAGGAAAGCTTAACTAGCTTTAAAATGACAAAACTACAGAACGTTTTGAATTATTTTCTTAGCTATATCTTATTTAGTGTACTCATAATGAAAAACTTGAGCATGTTCAAGACATAAAAATCAAAATGAAACACACTTCAATAGAATTTAACAAATAATTCTATATTCTTTTATATGTTTACTACTTTAAAGTGTTTATTTAATTCCTATCAGCTCTGTGAACACACTAAAATAGTAAATTAATACATTTTTTCTTAAAATTTGCTTTTAGAGAATAAAACAGTGACTAGTTTTTAATTGTTCCTACTTGCTTTACCACACAAAGTCCATAAATCAAATATTCATGAATCGAGATATGAAAAAAAAGCATCACTGCATAACATTTCAGCGTGAACACGAAGGTTGTGTTCTGGTTGTGTTCTGTTTATCCTGGAACCTTATTCTGTTATGAATAAGATAATAAGATTAAATGGAATCAACAAATGCAGAAACGAAATTTTGCCTGATTAAATTGCATCCTCCTTTACCGTCATGCTCTCGCTCGTTTTTTTAAAAAAAGTACGCGGTGATCCGTATTAGCAATACATCAGGCCCTAACGCTAATGCTAATCTGTAATCTACGCAGTAATCACTGATGTAAATCCAGGTCATTCAAGGTCGTTCATTCCTTTTAGCCCCAAAATGAATCTGTAATGATGAAAAACAAGCAAAATACTACAGTTTTATGGTAATTTAAAAAAAAAAAAAAGAAAAACCAATGAACGCTACATACTGTATACGAATCCTAACATTACACTGACAAGGTGAATTCTGACTTGTAAAGCTTGTAAAGCCAAATTGCCTACTTAGCATAATGTGCTAAAATTATGAAAGAAAAAAAAAGGCACTTCCCAATTTGGTTTTTAGGTCATTAAGAAATCTTCAACATACTGGTGAAGAGTTTTGTGTAGTAACAGATTTATGTGGACTTTATGCTAAAAACAAACAAACAAAAAAAAAAACACAAATACAAAATAAAAATTTAAAAACAAGTGTATTTAAACAAGTAAAATTAAAAAAAAAAAAAATTTAATTAATTGATTGATTGATTGATTGATTTGTACCATTTTACCTTACGGTATCATACAGCGAGAAATCCTATTTTTTTACTGGTCATAGATGTAAAAATTATTCTATTGTACTAATTATGAGATTCCAAACCTTGAGATTTTTTGAGATTTTTATGTTTTTTTTGTTTTTTTTTCCCCAGAACCCTGCTCTGGCTGTTGTGTCAGTGCCTTTTACTCATTTGACTAAGAAATGTGCAATTTTTTTGACTATTCTAATCTTTGCTCCTCATAAACAAAACTTTCCCCAGTACACACCCATGCTGACGACTGCGATCTTGCACTGTTTCTGCAGGACAAAAAAAAGCATTACATTCTTATACAAAAAGTACATATTTCTCAAATCTTACCACTTTACAAGTCACTGAACCCTGACATTTGGGTTGGACAACTGAGGCAAGCTTAGTGCAGAAACATCGCCATATCAACATCATCCCATTTTTTTCACGTCATCATATCACATCTACACAACTACTCATGTAATTTCCATTTATAATGTTATGGCATGTTCTACAAACCACTTCTCCCTAAGGTAGCATCCCAGATGTAAAAAAAGAAAAAAAAAAAAAGAAATACAGTGACATTCCCACAAAACCGAAATCTTGGTTCAAAGCTGTAACCCAGCCAAATGTTGTGGTGAAATGTAAAACATTAAACATACCTTGTGCAGGTGCAGCAAACTGCAGCATGATGCAGACGAAAAGCCACATCAGGCTTAACAGCCTCTCTCTGGATGTTACCATCCTTCCTTTTTTCATCAGTCACTCTGAGTAGGTATAATAACAAGTCCAAAAGTACCACTTAGAATAGAAAAAAATCCTTTTCTGCTGAAGCACAGTCCAGGAGCTGGTACAAGACACCTCGGCCAACACTCACTCTACCCGAGCAGGTACAGTGGCAAGCCAATTAAAACTGAACTTCTCATTTGCAAGTGCGGCACCTGAGAAACCTTCCCCGAACAGGTCGAGCAGGCGCATGGCACGCGCCAATCGTTAGACGAGTGTGTGTGTCCTGGGTGTTCCTTTAAACTCTCTTTTGTAGGTTAGCGCAGGTTTTCCGTGTTTCCCCGTTCTGGATTTTCATGTGTGTTCAAGACATTTTACTTACAAAGTACCAAAAAATTTGCATGGATTGCAAGGGAAGGAGACACGATTTCAGCGAGAGGCAAAACACACACTTTTAATATTGCGAGGGAATCCTGGAATCTGGATGATCAGGTGATCCTGGTTATGAACAATGAAACAAATTTAATAGCAGCGTGAATTAAAGGACAAAGGATGAAGAGAAAGTCAGGGATAATTATATACGGTATATACGCGTCAAAATGGTCATTTTCCTTCCATAAACTTTCTCCGATTTAATCTACTTCTTTAAATGTTTATATTAAAATGTCTTCAAAATGTCTGGCATCTAAAACAATCTAAAACTAATTTCAGAGAACGAGGCTGTGTATGTCATGTGACCTGAACAATCTCAGATTTCCTCTAAAAATACACTCGTAAAAGGTTGTCCTTACCTGGGAAACTCTTAAAGGTTCTATGTAAAGTGTTTCACTCTCAGAAGTCTAAGGAGAGAAACTAATAACCTTAATTATCGAATGAACCATGAAGAACCTGTTTTCTGGTCACAGTTATACCACAAAACTATAAAACTGAATAAATAACAGCAGTTATAAAACACAGAGAGTTTCTTTTAGAACCCTGAAGAGTTTTTCTCTTCCCCTTTGGGGAAACCCTTAAAGATGCTACGTAGGGGAAGAAATAAAGTTTCTTAAAGTTTCTATGCAGAACCCTAAAACAAGGATAGTGAAGCTTATAAGCTGAAAGTTTTCTTTAATAGTTCCTTAAAAGATCATTGCATAATCTTTGCTTCCAAAAAGAGCTGTACTTGGAATGCTTTCTGATGGGGAGAAGATGAGAAAATTTAGAAAAGCCTTAAGGCTTGTACTTCTCAGGGAACTCCAAAAGGTTCCATGTAGAACCACAGAACAGAGCATTTCACTATCAGAATGCTAAGGATAGTCAAGTTTATAACCTTTAAGTAAATAGTAAACCCTTGAAGAACCTTTCAAGAACCATTTTCTTCTTAGAGTGTACTTCTACTGCTAGTACCAATAATGATTTTCTGTCACATTAATACAGCAAAGCTAATTAAAAACTATAAAATTAAATAGAGACTCTTAGAACATGTAGAACCCTTAAGGTCTTTTGGTTGCCCCTCTGGGAACCCTACAACAGAGTGTTTCCCTTTTCCCAATTGTAGCAGGCTAAGAACCCTAAATTATCCAATAAATCCTTAAAAAAACTCTTGAGGAACCTTTTTTTCTAACAGTTCAGTACCAAGGTAGCTAAATTCTAATCGGCAGGTTCTAAAATATAAAAATAACATGATGAGCAATAATATGGAGTTTGTACCTCACGCTTACCCAGTTAATCCATACACTTTTAGGAAAAAAAAGTTATTTAAAGGTTCTTTAAGGGTTCATTGGATAATCAGTGGTTCTTAGCTTCCAAAAAAAGAGAGTTCTACTTAGAATCATTTCTGACAGGAAACAAATGAAGAAGTTTGAATCTTTAAAGTTTCTATAAGAAAGCTAAGGATAATTTATTAGCCAAGGAACCAGTAAAGAACTAGTGAAGAACTCTTGGTTTTAGAGTGTACACAAAAGGTTACGAAACACATCCTATTAACCAGTTCCAGTGAATTTCAGAAGAGCTTCTAAGCTTTCCAAAGTGACATCAGCAGACCTCATTTCCTCAAACCATTTCCTGATGCGTTATCAGACATCAGAATGGGGAAAATGTGATCTCAATGGCTTTGGCCATGGTGTGGTTGCTGGTGTCTGTTTTTCAGAAACTGAAATCTCCTGAGATTTCCACACAAAACAATCTCTAGAGTTTACACAGAATGGTGTGAAGAACAAAAGACATCCAGTGAGCGGCAGTTCTGTGCCGTTGTTGAGGAGAGAGGTCAGACTGGTTAGAGCTGACAGGAAGGTTATGGTAACTCAAATAACCACTCTTTGCAACTGCGGTGAGAAGAAAAGCATCATCAGATTGAACCTTGAGGGGGATGAGCTACAACAGTAGAAGACCACATCAGGTTCCACTCCTATCTGAAGCTACAGTTGGCATGTTCTCACCAGGCAACCTTTTTGATCCGAGATGCTTTTCTGCTCACCACGCTTGTAAAGAGCGGTTATTTAAATTACAACATCCTTCCTCTCAGCTCAAACCAGTCAGATATACAGATTTCTAGTTATTTCTTGAATAATTGTTGACTACTTATGCATTTTATCTTCCCTGTGTACGTTTTTTTTTAGATTTTTAACTCCACCTAAAAATAAAAATCCTTACAAATGAGCATTAAAATGGTTAAGGAATTTTAACCACAGGAATAATACTTTCTTTAAAGAACCATATGAAGAATCTAAATCTCAATTTAAACAAACAAACAAAAAAAACTCAAATCAAAATGATCAAATATATATTTATGAAGTAGAAAAAGTGAACATTTTTAAATTAATGAGCTGACATATAATATCGTTAAATTTATTATTTTTTTTTTACATCTCATTATTCAAAAATTTGAATTTTATACAAACATTATAATTACAAGTTCAACTGGATTTAATTTTAAAATAATTTTTATTGGCACAAAAATACTACCATAGCAGTCATTTATGTATTAATTGGCCACCCTACTACCACATCTTCACAAAAATGTTATCATAAACGTTTGGAATATTAAGATATTCAGCAACTTAAACATACAACCCTGGTTATGGAAATCATTAACTTTCCATAAAGTCAATTTCAGGCGCAATCAGTAATTAAAAAAATGTTTTGTACCTTTGGTGGGTGCGAACATAAACAATTATGAGGTAATTGTGTTTAAAATTAAGACTTTATTTCAATGCCCATGGTTGTAACTTTTACAATGAAATTGACCAAAAAACATACATTATGCTAAATTATGCCATATATATATATATATATATATATATATATTCAGCAACTTTAACATCATTAAAGAGGTAAGCAGTTTGAATTTCAGTCATGTACATATATTCACATCAATTACTGAACTTTCACGAACATAAAAGAAAGAAAGTGCACATGAATAAACATTATTCTGACTGATGCAAACTTCTGTATCATACATCTAACAAAATAACGAGGGCTTATGGGAAATTCAGGATCTTTAACATCAATCTGCCTTAAATATAAAACTCCAGCTGAGTATTCTACATTGACTTTATTTTTGTTGTATAAATTTTGCAGTAAATTATATTAAATAACTAACTATAAAATAGTGTGTTATACCAGAACAGCTAAATTACAGTGTAGCAACTTACAATACAATCAAAAATACGACGTAATAACAATTAAACATTTTATTGCATAGTAGAAGATTTTGACTGTATATTTACAACAATAAACACAAGTAACAAGCAAAAATACTGACTGCCACTTTAATACTACTGCGGCTAATTAAAGCAGTCTTTGGTTTATATTACTGCTCTTCCATAGCCGTTAACAAAAAAAAAAAAAAAAAAAGAAAAGAAAACAATAATAATAAAAGAAGAGGAACACAGGATATATTAAGGTTTTTTTTTGTGTGATATGAACACTATAGCCAATCGTTTTAGGTCCAGACTGAATACCAAAACAGCAAAATGTTCAGAAAAACACACTTTATAACGTGCAGATTTAATGGACTTAATAATCCATTTTATTTCACATACGTATTTATGTGTATGTCTTTTATTATGTGCAAACCACGGCTGGTAAAAGCTCTACGATCTTATACTAAAACACAACTTTATTACCTTTTATCCAGCATTACACCCCCAACAGCTTAACAGTGATGTAAACCTTTCTGTACAGACTTCTTCAAGATTCCTTCATTACACTGAGTCAGTTAAAAAGTGACTGCACATTAGGCTTGTGCGATATAAAGATTTAATTGTCTCTACACGATATTACACTGCCATGATACCCAGTGATGTCTGCTCCGATTAGATTACATTACCAGACCTGCTAACCTTTACGCTTTTTTTGCGTAGGAGCTCCGTACTTTAATATCACGCAAAAATACATCAAAATAAATAAAATGGGAGATGAAACAACTGATATTAATATGAATCAGGAATGATTTGTGTAGGTGTTTTGAACATCCCAATATTAACTGACAATGCTTGGAAGTGGAAGCCCCGCCCACTTACCCCATCTCATGTGCCCTCGCCCTCACACTCTGTAACAATAAATGGAGGAAGTTTTGAATTGATTAATATGAAATAAAATCTATCCGCATATGTTATACTTAGCTAACATTTGACAAGTATATATTGAACATCAGTTAATTAGATTTATTAGGTATGCCAATGAAAACTTTTGCCCAAAAACCAAACGTGCCATTTTTTTTTTCAGTGGCATTCCTGATAAATATAGTTAACTGATGTTAGAGAAAAAAAAACCGATGAAAATAGTGAGCCAAAAGGATTCAACAGGCCTATAAACACAGTGTCAAATCTACCACTTTACAAATAACGCTAACATTTTTTGGTTTCTTTTCTTTCACCAGTCAAACACTAAGAGCAGCAGCAGCATCAGTGAAAATGTCAGACGTGTAGAAATTAGACAACAAATCTGTCAAAGGATCTAAATCACCGTCGCCTCTGGCTTGCTCATGAGGGATAAATTCATAAAATTAAAACTTATATATTTCTGTAAAGCTGCTTTGTGACAATGTCCACTGTTAAAAGCACTATATAAATAAAACTGAACTGAATTGAATTACAACTCCACCATCCAGCTGAGTTTTTGTAATTGCCACTGCCAGTAAGCAGTTCCCGACTGCACAGCTTATGATATGGAAATGCTCGCTTTCTGTCTTTTCTTTAGCTAACAGCCATGGCCGATTAGATCGTCTATCTATCATATATTAAAAAAGGTAAAGTGGGGGAAAAATCTATATCGCACAAGCCTATTGTACATGGATTAAAACCTGCATATAACAGATACTATTTAATCATTTTCCTTCTCAAACAATATTTCCTTTTATATAAAAAAAATGAAAAAAGGGATTGTTTCATCAAATTTTTGTCCAGCACTAGCTTTCTGAAGTCACGCATACACTCTTAAGAAGAAAAAGGTACTTACTGTAACCGTACCTTGTCACTGGGGGTTCCTTTAGTAGGTTTCTTTAGAGCTTTCATTTAAAAGCTAATTATCAATGCTATAATGGAAAAATGTTTAAAGGTAGACTACTGTCACATTTCTAAATGAAAGATTCATACTAATGGAGCTCATACACTTGAGCAGCAAGCAAAAGCAGAGGTGCCAACATTTATGGTTTACCCGCATGCAATTTTTCGACATGAAAACTACGTTTTTTTAACTTTTGCTTTTTTTTGCCAACTTTATCTAAACTTTGACCTGCGTATATGAGTATATGAGACAGAGTAGGTTGCAGTTCTATATTGACAAACCAGCAGTTCAATAATATAAGCTGACTGTTATTTAAAAAAATATTTTTTTTTTCATAAGTCTATGATCATTTTCTTTTTTTTTTATATACTGAGTATTTTGTGCTCATATTTGGGCCAACAAGTTGTTTGATTTGTTTGATCTTTTACCTTTTGTGTGAGTAATAAAAAGTGGATTTCTGTAAAGCTGCTTTGTGACAATGTTGTGAAAATCAGTATACATATAAAACTGAATTAAACTTGTTTTTTTTGTTTTTTTTTGTAAAAGCCATGATGTTGATGTTCAGAGCTACAGAGCTACCAAAAATCATGTATAAATATCTTTCACTGTATTAATTGCATTCGTTATATTGAATAAATCCAAAAATTTCTGCGGTTAAATATCACTTTAACCTATATAAATTTTATTGTTTATGCCTACCGATGATATACATAAGGTTTTTTTTTATTTTTTATTTTTTTGGTGGTAAAATTCTTCTTGGCAATGCTAGCACCTCTACAATTGTACATTCCAGTACCTTTTTTTCTGTGAGTGTATAAAGTTTGAATAAAACCCACCCTATAAACCCTGCATTAGACTTTTCTGTATATCCCTCCTCTATACTGAGTCATTATATAATTACAGAATTACAGCCGCTGTTTTACATCAAATGGACAAAATTAACATTTGACTGAAAGGCGTCAGTCTGAGCTACGGCGAGGCAACAGGAGACTTGGCTTCTTTCTGATCGACTGTTTTGGTCTTGGGGACTTCGTGACGTCCATCGCAGACCTGATCTCGGTCTTTTCCTACAGCTTCAAGTCTCAGGTGGCCTACGCTGTGGCTGCACGAGCCATTTTATGGACTCCGGGAGCATTTTCATAAGTCTAAACACACACACATACACACACGGTGGATGAACAGAAATTAATTCTGTAATAATAATAATAATAATAATACAGAATGTTTGTCATCAAAACTCCCAAAGTGCATCATAGGTGCTCATCTCATATTTGATTATAAAATAGTCGTGCTTAGTGGAGATCATTTGTATAAACGTTGTGTGATGTCGCAGTTCTGTCGCAGTCCAGCTCAGGCTCCGCCCCCTAATCCGGTGCCCCTTTGTTATCATTTGCACCTGCGCTTTGTTATTTACGTCAGTGCGGCCGGTGTGTATATATAGTCCCTGATTTCCCTGTGTGCTTTGCAAAGTTTGCAAAACTCAGATAGTTTTTGTTGTGCTTGGGAAGGTGAGGGGGAGGAGCCGGTGAACAATTGTGTAATAAACAGGACAATAAATATTAATTCCTAATTTGTATCAAATGATGTATATTTAATAAAAATCTCAAAATAAAGAATTAAATATTTACAATTTTAAATAATTTTTAATTGAATATTTTAAAAATATAATTAAATTTAAATAGTACATCATATTTCCATGAATATATGATGAAAAAGTTCATTATTTTAATATGTATATATATATATATATATATATATACACACACACACACACACACACACACACACACACACAGAGCATATTGTAATTGTATTTAATTGTATAACTATAAACTATATGATAGTTTTGCAGTTTATGAGCTCCACATACCATACTGATCACTTTGCAGGTGCATAATTACTGACTGTGGTCTGTTCATGGGAGTACAAAGTATTGGCACCCCTCCACCCCATCCATTAACGGAAACACAAACCCCAACTGAAATAATATGTGTTCAGCGGTGATCCCTTTTCTTTGACGGACAGGATAGAGGGGTGCCAATACATTGTGCAGAGCATCAGATGGGCTACAATTTGTTAAATATACACTATAGATAAAAATGAGTGTATATAAATCAGTAAATCTGTTTTTTTTTTTTTTCTGATGGACACTCCTAGTCATAAAACACCTTCAGACAGGAGCGTGAAAAGCGCTGAAATTAAAAGACAGAGTGTTTCTGTCACATTTGGACATTTTCCTGAAAAAAAAAAGGACCAAACAGTCTCTCCTACTGTTCCGCTGCTGTGCTGAGACTCGCTTGTAGAGCTGACAGCAAAAGCTGGAAATGTCTGAACTGTACGTGACCTGAGCATGCAACTCTGTGACTCAATTTCAGGCCGCACCCATAACTGAGGTTAGTATTCTCTCTCTCTCTCTCTCTCTCTTTCTCTCTCTTTCTCTCTCTTTGCAAACACATGGTGAATTTTAAAAAAAAAGATCTCAATAAGGTCAACAGGACAGAAATGTGTGATAGTGATAAAGAACTCTGTGTTTTCTGTAACAGCAGCTCTGACAGTAGTGCAGCAGCAAAGCACAGGTTTATATTAATGCCCTCGTTCGAATACATTACCGTTTCTATAGTAACAGCTCATTCACAGGGACCTATTATAAAAATGCGTGTAATCATTGATATGGTGAAGTTTTCTGTAATGTAACGTTTATGGAAGGAGTCTCCAGTGTCAGCGCTTTGTACCAGTCAGAGGTAAAGCTGTAACTGTGAGTTTTCCGATGTCTTCAGGACGGAGGAGTTTACGCTTCTTTGTGGATTCTCAGCAACACGGCAAACTTTTTTCTGTCCTATTAACTTGTCTGTCTTATTAAACAAGAAAGGCAGGTAAGGGAACGACGGTCTATAAGTGAGATCAAGAACCAACTTGTTTCTTGGATGTTCCACAACATTAAATGTAATTATAATTGAAGAAATTTTTTTTTGACATGTTGTTCTTTAATAACTAAAAATTGTAATTATTGACAAATTGTTGTGGTATAAGAGGAATAAAACACTTGGGGATGTGCGTGGATGTCCCATTTCATAAAGGTAAACATCCCAAAAACAGAATATTGGACTATTGGCAGTGAAATGTTTTCTGTTCAACATGCCGTAAGATGACTTGACCCCCAGCTAGAAGTTGTGATGTGATAAACAGTGGTAAAGGTGTGTGTGTGTGTGTGTGTGTGTGTTGGATGATTGGTGTGTGTGGTGGATGTTCTGCTCACCCTCATGGCGCTGGATATCCAGGGCAGGAAGCGGGACACTCGGGTGTAGACGCCGGGTTTCTTTGCCATGGCGCAGCCCGTCCCCCAGCTCACCACGCCCAGCAGCCTGTAGCGGCTCGTCTTAGAGAGACCGTCGGATGCTACGAAGGGACCACCGCTGTCTCCCTAAAGTAAAGGTGAAGAGTGATTATAAAGCGCCGTGGCGTCTCGCAGGATCTTAATGCAGAATGATGGTTAAATGGCGCCATCTTGTGACCGGAGAGTGCTCTGGGCCTCTAGGTGCTCTAGGGATCATTATCATTATCAGTTACCTGACAGGAATCGGTTCCTCCTTTCTCATAACCAGCACAGAACATGGTGGTGGTGACCTGGTTGTCGTAGTAATCAGGGGCGTTACAGACAGCATCGCTGATTATGGGAATGTGGGCCTCCTGGAGGATATTCGCCTGCGTGCCTGAGAAGTAGGGAAGATTAAAAAAGGGCAAAATATAATGGAAAATAATGGATAATGTTTTGTTTAGGACGTGAAGCTCAGAAGAAATGAAACACACTGGGGAGAAGAGGCAAGGTGCAATTGCCACTCACAATCTTTTCATTTTCCTCAAATGACTCCATCTCCATATTAAAACTACATACACCTTGAGAATGGACTTTTAAGAAACTTGTGAGAGCAGCTCTGTTAAGTCTCTGTTAAGCAGGGCAAATTTCTGGGCCAGAAAAATGTCAATAGAAACCTCAAATGACTAAACCATGATTAAGAAGAAATCATAAATGATTAAGCATAAAAAGATAGCGAATCACACTTTTGCTAAGGTATCTAAGGTATCTCTGAAATTATACACTTATTACAAGAAATTACTTATGACTAGAAATTCTCTTTTACACATTACAAAGTGCACCTTTAATAGTATATTAAATAATAAGTAAATATTGTACGCATTACAGTTAATATGTAAGTATAGTGTCGTATTTTCTCTTAGCAACTTAAAGGAGCGGTTTGTAATTTCTGAGGCCTCTAAAATGGCCTGTGGGGAAAACTGCAGTTGCCACTTTCAATCCATTAATTTCCCCCTAACTGTTAAAATTACTTGATAACTGACTTTTAATAAAAAACAAAAAACAAACAAAAACAGCAAAGCAATGCTGCTAGGTCTGGGGGCGGAGCTAATTTCTGGGCAGGAAATTATGTAAACAGAAACCTAAAAATAAGAATTATGATGTACCTGCACATTTTATGGACGCACCCAGACATCATTTGTCACAGTTCTAATTCAAGGGCTGTTTCTACATGCTATGGTTTGATGCTGCACTGTGTATAAGGGCTGACTGACCGTAATACTCCACGTTTCCCCAGCCAGTCACCGTGCCAATCTGACCATCAACCAGCCGCTGACCATAAGTGGGCAAACACACGGGCTGGATGTAGTCTACGGCAAACAGGAGAGAAACATGTATGAAGATATGGAGTGAAATGCACCAATAATATTTAATAACATTTTAATTTAAGTAATAATTGGTTAACTAATTAGAACTTGATTAATTATTGGGCAGTTCATAAATAATTATTGTATAAAGTTTAAAATACATTTTATATAATGTATAATATTTAGATATGACTTTAAAACTATATTAAAAGGTTTACAAAAAAGCTGCAAAAGTAACTCTTTGGAAATCTTCGGCCTTTGGAAACAGCCTCCTTAACACCAGAGTTACGCCAATCTTTACTTCTGATAAGAATAAAATCGAATCTAGGGAGCTGGACTAGCTAGTTAAATGATACTAGCTAGGACTAAGCACAGAGAAATTTTTTTCCTGAAATAAGCCTAGCATAACCTTGTAAACAGTTTTTAAGAAGTCTGACGTACATCGAATAAGTGTCCAATTTTGTGTGATAAACAGATGCAAGAGATTTCGGTCATGTTAGACGGGGCCTGAGCGAGGAGCTGTGATTTCACTCGATCGCAGTAATCAGGTCGACGTCTTTGTGGAGGAGCTCATTAGTGAAATCTGAGGTTGAGGTGAAACAGATATCTGCCGTCACACAGCTCTTGTTAAACAGCTTCAGACAGATTCACCGATAAACCGAGATGGCTGATAAAACGAAGGCTTTAATCGATATTCCCTTTGTAGCTCTCGCCAATCGGTTTTGTGTTATTTGACACAGTTCACTTTTCAGGAGCTCTGAACACAGATATGGTGCTTTACTGAAATCTAATAAACGCCTGCCTTTGAGCAGGTGTACTTTTATGTGCCATTATTCTGCGATTCCAGTATGAAGTTATGCCGAGTCCTGAGTATTTGTACGAGAGTGGGAAAATGTACCGCAGTGAACATTTCACAAATTCCTGCTTCATGATTCCAGACTTTTCTGATAGTACTGTCTTTTGTTCAGGCCTGAGATCTGCGGAAAACAGGGCGGCTTTGTTCGCCGCACTTCCTGGCAACCTGAAACCGGAGGGAGGAACTACAGCTGACGACACTGCAGCGTTTCCTCAGAATCAAACTCAGCCTTCTAATCACTGTTAAACTCCCCAAACACAAAACATAACATAAAGCACTTGAAACACAACACTTGGCACAAATTACACAGAAGTGCTGAAAATGTAGTAAATTTTCTAGAAATGTCCCGGAATAAAATACCATATATCCTTCTCTTAGTCATTTTATTTATAGCTAAATTACCCATGTACTAAAAGGGGACGGAGCCTCTGCAGTCGCTGCTCCACGCCTGGGGAACCAGTTGCCACTTGACATTAAAAGTGCTCCTTCCATTTCTGCTTATAAATCTAGGCTCAACACACACTTTTTTTCTCTGGCCTTCTCAGCCCACTAATCTTTCAATCCGTTATGTCTGTAACTCTGTGCGTGTCCCCTGCTGATTGTCAGTCGTTGGAGCTGTTGGTACGTGTTGGTTTCGCTGGTATATGGCTCTCTATGTATTTTCATAATATGTTTATTCATTATTTTAATTATTAATCTTCTTCTTCTTCTTTCGGCTTGTCCCTTCAGGGGTTGCCACAGCGAATCATCACTCTCCACCTATCCCTATCTTCTGCATCCTCAACACTTGCACCCAC
>CM074995.1:1330442-1354131 GCA_037576825.1 Pangasius krempfi
ACGCGATATCATCAGTCTCGCCACGATGATATATCACACGCGATATCATCAGTCTCGCCACGATGATATATCACACGCGATATCATCAGTCTCGCCACGATAATATATCACACGCGATATCATCAGTCTCGCCACGATAATATATCACACGCGATATCATCAGTCTCGCCACGATGATATATCACACGCGATATCATCAGTCTCGCCACGATGATATATCACACGTGATATCATCAGTCTCGCCACGATAATATATCACGCGCGATATTATCAGTCTCGCCACGATGATATATCACACGCGATATCATCAGTCTCGCCACGATAATATATCACGCGCGATATTATCAGTCTCACCACGGATACAGCGCGGTGGAGATCTTCTTGCCGTAGGTTAACTCGCTCTCTTTGACGCAGAAGAACTCTTGGCCGCTGCTGCTGCTGTCAGAGGCGCATGTGCTGGAGAAATTTATTGCCCTGCGAAGGCAATGTGCAAAAAAAAAAAAAAAAAAAAGGGAGTTAATTTTTTGTCAATTTTCCACTACATCGTTCTTTCTCTCTCTTTGCTTCCGTAATGTTTTCTCCTCCGGTTACCTGATGAAGCCCATCTCCTCACAGCTGATGGAGGCGAGCAGCTGATTGGCATTGGACGAGCAGACGTGTCTCCACCGCCGCTGGGCGGAGTCAAACACCCGCAGTCTCTGGTCCGCCACGCTCACCTGCACTGTAGTGAGGAATAAAGGTGCAAAGACGGCGATGTGTTAAATTTCAACCTCTGGAATACTTCAGGAATGAAACGTTGCTCTAGTATTATCTTACCGTCATATAACCCCATGTCTTCTGCTGTCTTTATGTATGTAGCTGCAAAACAAACGCACAGTCGGGGTCGTGGGACATCATCATATCATATCATATCATATCACACCAGCACGAAAAATAGATCAATATACTGTACTTTATATAATATATGAGCAATAAGGTTTAGCAATGTGATACGAAATGAGTATTGTGATATAAAAACAGTATTCTTATTTTTTATTACTTTATTTTATAATGCATTTATAAACACTGGACAAAAATCTCTGAATTTATAGTCTATATATATACTGTCCTTTCTTTCTTTCTTTCTTTCTTTCTTTGCTCCTTGTCTGATTTTTTTCTTTCCTTTGTTAATTTGTTTTTCAGGTTTTTTTCAGTCTTTCTTGCTTTGTCCTTTATTTTGTTATTTATATGGTTAATTCTTTACACATGACTATATATATATATATATTTTTATACGTAATATATACTGTATATTTATACTATAAAAGACAAAACACTGACAGTTCAATGTTTTTTCCCCAGACCCACATCTTAGCGTTTCATTTTGTGTGTTTCTTGTTTGGATGTTCCACTAAAAGTTAGTGAAGATGTGAGTAAAACCAGATGTTTATATCACATCACTTATTAGTGTTCTTATTAGCGCATACTTAAAATTCACAATTGTTGTAGATCATCCTTTAACATTTCCATTCTCCTAGTAATACTGTTCAGGGGTACTCCACTTTCATCCTTGCTCATAAAAACGGAGAAAAAAGGTACAATTGCTGATAGGGTGAAGATTTCTATAAGGAGAAATGTGTTTGCTTATCATTTATGGAAGGAGTCTCCAGCGTCAGCGCTTTGTAACAGTCAGAGGTACATCTTTTCCGACATCTTCAGGACAGAGGAGTTTACATTTTGTGTTTTTTTTTGAATAACAGGACAAGTAACAAATAACGAACTATAATCCCTGGCAAATTTCTGTGGTATAAGAGGAATAAAACACTTCAGGATGTACTGTAATTGGAAAAGAATCAAATGCAAGGTGGTAATAGTAACTCCGTGTCTTCATACCACCCCGTGGTTTGTTGTTTTACTATAACAGCACAACACACAGTGTTTTATTCCTTCCTTAACACACATTTCCCAGAGATCACAGCAGCAGGACTCACCCAGGGCCCAGATTGCGGCTCCCAGTCCCGCCAGGACCACGGCAGACACACCCACAGCGACAGCGGCTCTCCACCGGCTACACAGGGCCATTCCTGGTGCTCCTGTCACACAGACAACACAACAGGCACAAGAGTTCAGGATCATCAAAATATACAGAAAACATTCGAGCTTCTCACTGGAACGCCCTTTCTGTCCTACATGAGGTGTGTATAATACTATATTATCATAATATTGTAATCTCCTACATGACTTGTTTTTTTTTGTTGTTAGTTATTATATATTATATTATATGCTACTGATGTTATTAACATGAGAAATCATTTTGCTGAAATCCAGAGCGAGACAAAATGAAACACAACGACTGGTGTGGAGAGGGACGAGAGAAGAATGAGATCAATAGTCCAAAGTCAGCACGTCCATGGACACAAAGTAAACTGGGGATTTAATACCAGTGCCATAATCTACTCCCCTCTTACACACACACACACACACACACACACACACAGAGGGAGCGAGTGTCACACTGTCCCAAGACTGGATTCGTCAGATCTGGCCCTGAAGCAGCGATCTGTTACATAAAGCACCACGTGCAGCGAGCACGCCAAAACCTTTATTACAATTCTACATACATCCTTACAGCTCACTGCGAACTTCAAACATTATTCTTACTAGTCTTACATACTGTAGATTTTATTATAGGTCATATTTTAAAGGGTTATTTTATGCCTTCTGTATTAGTGTGTCAGTAGATATTATGATTTCGACGTTTCTCCGTGAAATGAATGTCGTTAAGAAAGTAACATAACCAATAGGTCACATTTTGGTTAGGTTTGTGTGATACTGATTTTTCCCTGCTCACGAGCTATCGTTTTAAAATTTCACGATCAATGATTTCATCGCCCTGAACTGACAGGCGGAAAAGGAAAACGAGCATTTCCACCATTTCAGGTGTGATGATACTAGCAGCAATTAGTAATACAGTATAAAAAGTAACTTTTTGAGTTGATCTACTGCTCAGAGTGTTTGAACACGCTTGAGCGCTGACCAACACAGACTAAAAAAACTAAACAAAACAAAAAAAAACAACGAACCAGTGTATTTAATCACTTTGGGCCTGTTTATTTTCAGGTCAAAATCTTCGTCCTTTTTTATCTTTTGACTGAAAACCGAAAGTTTGGTCATTTCCTGAAAATTTCCTGTGGCATCCATTATAGATATCTTTAACTGATGCTAACTTTATACATATCTCATGTTAGCTACGTCAGACACTGATGGATTTTTATTTCACTTTAATGAACTCAAAACATTCTCCATTTTCCATGGCAGAAAGTGAGAGAGCCACGAAAGCCACAAGAGCATGTGAGAAGGTGGAAGGGGGCGGGGCTTCCAGGGAGTGTCGGTTCATACCTGAGAGCTCAAATCACCTGCGCAAATGTCAATCATTCATTGGAGCCAAAAATGATGCCTACAGCGCTGCCACAAAGCCCACAGGCTTTCTAATGACATATTTCAAAGTCCTGAGTGCTTGGCACCCGTGAATTGCGACCATTTCTATATAACTCCATGGCACCCAGCTGGAGACCCTGTACTACCTCCAGATCGCAGGAAAATTCGCTATTTGCGACTGATCTAAAGCTCTCTCGCGAGGCTAGCTCATGCGCCTCGCTCTGCATGACCTCTTTAGGCCAATTCAATACTTCCAGACACAGGGAGGATAATTTCAACACACGTTACCTCAGTTTTTGGCGCTTCTCCAGTTAAAAAAAGCATAATGCATTGCTAGAGCCTAAGTGGAAAATAAGATAAAATTCATTACCTCCACAACCAGCCAAGAGAATTTCACCAAATTAGCTCAGCCCCCCTTTTTACTGGAGGAAAAAAAGACTGCACTTTTTTGTACTTTTTAATGACTAGCACACTCTGATACACGAGGTTTGTCAGGTCTGTTAATATATTAATCAGAATTAATGCCAGTGGATATCATGGCAGTATAATATCATGTAGAGATGAATAAATCATTACATTGCACAAGACTAGTTACAGATGAGACAGAAGGTCTTTGAAATGCTGAAACGACGTCACAGCTGATTACTTATAAAACCTCGCCACAGCGTAACTAAGAGAACTGAGGCAGTTTTAAAGGAAACACTTCATCACACCGAGCATCTTACTTTTCTAAAGTTTTGGCACAGTACTGAGATCCAGATCCACTCCCAAAACACTGACAATGACAAGAAATAGTTTGAGAGACAGACCATATCTGAAGCTCAACCTTTTTTTTTTTTTTTTTACTTCCTATAAATTCCCATATTTCTCCATTAGTGACATAGTTTTGGCACCCACCACATCTCCGCGTCCTGCTTACTACTGAACTCCTAGCCAAGAGTCTTTAGTCTTTAGCGCACAGCAGAAGCAGCCTAGAGAGCTCGCAGTTCTCAGAGTTCCCCTCCGTTTTTACTGTTCCACAAACACTCTCTATGTCTTTTAGTTAAGGATGTGGTCTGCACATGCAAAATATAATCTCCTGTCTGCTGAACCCAAATCTGCGTAAAAAATTGTTGCCGAATGGTGATTGAAGCATTTCAAATTCCCCTGTTTCATAACAGCACTGTGTGAATGAGACGTTTTCCAGTTTTCAGAGTTTGGAGAAATAGGTATCTAAGCAAACTGCATGCTTGTAATTTTGTGTTTTGTCACGCAGACCTAAAACCGTGACCAGAAGCATTGATCCTTTTCATATTGCAGCATTGATACAAAAAAATCATTCTCTGCATAGGAAAGAGCGTGAAAACTCTTTACCAACAGGTCAATTTGCACGGGATGGGGTTAAACCAGGTCATAACGGCATATTCTTTCCAGACATGGGAACATGTAATCTGTGAAAAATTACTGACATTGGACGAGGGTAAAAAAATCACAGCGACTCTTTTGTTTACGGAATTATATCATACATGTAAGGAACAAAAATGTTTTGTCGATATAATGTGAAGTTAAGAATGTGCAAACTTTTGCATTCAGCTGTATTTAATGGTTTATATATTTAACTGGTTTATATTTTCTTTAAATAAAAGTTCACTCCATGCTATTTCCCTGAGAAGTGAAACAACACTTCTTGGCCTGGCCCGGCAGTACTGAGTCCGGAGCCCAGCAGCGGCCGGTCTGACCCATTTCACCACGGAACAAGCAGCACTTTTGTGTCGCACCTGAAAAAAATCCTGATGCTGTGATCTGGCACTGTGCACGGCTCCCTGCTTCCCCACTTCAGCCTTCCACACCTGACTGCTTTTTAAATTAAAGGCAAACTCAGACTCTATTTTCCAAAACAGATTTTGGGCAAATCCAGTAAAAACCGTATCAACACTGAGAAGCTAAATACACAGTGTCTTATACATTTTAATGAACTACAAGTAATTTAATAAAGGATGAAAAGGAAAATGTTTTAAAAGCGGCAAATAAGCTAAATACATCATCACAGGAAATGAATCAATAAGGTTCAGCAAGGACTGATTTAAAGATTTACAATCTATCTGAGATGAATCAAATCAAACCCAAATCATTTCCTTTTTCTTTACTGATTTTTTTTCCTGTCATTGATATTCTGACATTTATTAGGAGATCTACGTAAACATCCGCCATCTTTACCTCAGCGTCACACAGTAATTCACTGAGCGAATCCACAATAGCTTTCTAGTCACTATATACTGTATACATACTACAGAACTGCACTGTAAACCCTACATACTGCACGATTTCCCAATAAAACACAGAAACTGTGACTTAATGTCTGTTAGAAATGAACCAATTACATAAATTACATACTAATATGTTTAACTTTTTTTCACTCTTGCACTTCACTTGCACTTTTGTTCATTTTCTATGATTAATTAATAAACTCGTATAAAAAACATGTCATTAATTACATGTGACATAAGGGTGAGTTATCCAAAACATTTATTACATGACTACAGTAAAACATGGCATCGTAAACATTTATGCAAATTTTTTGCCTTTGAATATGGAAATATTTTGAATAGTAATTATTGAAACATTTGCAAAATGTTGATTTAAACAGGCCTAAACGGCATAACTACTTATTTGCCTTTCCATTTTTTGAACGATTTTTAATGTATTTTATTTATTTTTGTATCTTAATTGCATTCTTTCATTTTTACGTATGTAATATTTTAGAATTTCTCGTAAAGCGATCTTAAATTTTTGAACGATGCTATAGAAATAAAATGTAAACTGAATCAAATTACAATCTAATTTAATCTAATAACATTGTGAGAGCCTGCATAATTGATTTGGATCAAACTGAATCAAACTGAATAAAATCATATGAATTGAATCAAATTAAATGAAACTGAATTGAGTCAAACAGAATCAAATAGAATCAAATTATTGTGGCACTCAGAATCAAACTGAATTTAATCAAATTGCCACAAATTGAACCAAAGCAAAGCAAACTGTCCCCAGAGATTCCCTCTGTACTGTTCAGAGATGTTTAATCTGCCGTACACGCTACTGCATGCGTCCGAGTCCTCGGTGAGTCATGGATGTGAGTCATGAGTGCTGCTGGAGCTTCGTTTCCAGTAAAACGGCTTAAGGTTATTATGTGGAGGGAGCCACTCGTTCCACAGACACAAGTTCCATGAGTCTCCACGAGACACACATCATCACTGACATGTGGTATTTGTTATAAATAGCCATTATTCCCACCTGAAAATGACTACAACCTGCTCAGCACCAGCGCTAATTCAGTCGCACCGTAACCCTCAATCATGATGTCAGCGACGCAGAAGGTTATTAAGTGTACGTACAGTGTGTGTGTGCCGACGTACTGTGTGCTGTACTCGGCAGATTATAGCAGATGATATGGACGCACCTTTGTGGTCAGGTTTCAGTTCAGAAGGCAGAGCTAAAAAATTACTTCTAGTGCCATTGTAACAGGTTTTTCATTCATCGCTGCATTTCTCTGAGGTAAGTTCGCTCTGATTTAATGAAACACTCAGTGCCACATGTAGATGCTAGTAGGTTCTGATTTAAAGGCTATATATAACATATAACTGACATCTGGGTGGATACCGAATTTATAAAACTGTGTCTGTGTAGGTACAATATGTACTGATACTCTGAGGTTTTTTTTTTAGAAATATTTACGTGAGTCTGCGCATGTCTGTTAGTGCTATTTTGACAAATTATACATTTTTTTGGACATATTCTGACATCTGAATTCTGGATTGGTCAGAAGATGTTGATTAATTTTCTTTAACACCAGTTCTGACGACAGCGGTCCTTGATATTAACGCGCCCCTTCAAATGCGCTATCGTTTCTATAGTAACTGCTCATTCACAGGGACTTGTACGGTGGACACACCATAGAAACAGATTAAAAACGTGTGTAACTGTTTATGTAATATAACGTTTATGGAAGGAGTCTCCAGTGTCAGCGCTTTGTAACAGGCAGAGGTGAAGCTGTAACTTCAGAACAGAGGAGTTTACGTTTGTTTGCGGTTTTCTCAAAAAAAAGCTGCATTTTTTTTGTCTTATTAACTTCAAGAGAGAGGAAAAAAAGGGAGCCTCTGTTTATAGCTGCTATAACGCAAGTGAGAAAAGGAACTAACTTGTTGTGGTCATTTTATTCACTGATGGCATGAACGCTAGTTAATTCAGACGTTGTATATTCGTCCTATTTGGTTTATTATTTAAGTGTTAGCTGGTTTGTTACTTTACATGACTGCTGGTGTATTAACACTGAGGCGTATGTAAAATAATAACAGTTCATCATGAACATGAACGTAAAATGCTACTTAGAATTTTTATCGTGTTTATGTAGAGGACTCAAGGGAATGCAAACTGCTTAAAATCTTAGCTGTTCGTTTAAATCAAGGTTTTTTTTCCACATGAAATGTTTTTCCTCACATTTTACTGCATCATCAGGTGAAGATAAGGAACGCTGTTCTGCAAAATTAACGCTGACGAATGTGATAACTCACACACACCCGTATGTCTTGGCACTCTGTCAGCGGATAAACAACACAACACAGAGGCCAAACTTGCAAAAGCCACACACACACACACACACACACACACACACACACACACACACACACGCACACGCACACGCACACGCACACGCACAGGCTTCATAAATTGTTTTTATACACATTTATGGATGGAAACAATTTCCCTCATTTCTTAGCGATGCTCCATTTACTGCTGCTCTCTTTACTGTTTGAAAACCGCTGTTAAATTTTCGACATTTGTCTTTTCGGTGTAAGTTGTCATTACTAGATCCACGCCTCCTGCATGATTTGCAGCAGAGTGAACACTGAACATGAAGCACACGCTATAACAGCACATGACATATCTTCATCTTAATCCTGGAAAAAAAAAAAAAAAAAAAAAAAAAAAAAATCACCTCTCCCTGCAGGACATGTATTTACTTTTAGATCAGGTGTAGATGAAAACATTCTCTCTTTAAATGGCTTAAATTAAAGGACTGTTTGCATGTTTTTGTTTCTGTTTGCATGTTTTTTCTGTTTCTTATGTTCTGTAAAGCTGCTTTGAGACAATGTTCATTGTTAAAAGCGCTATGCAAATAAAATTGAATTGAATTGAATTGAACTGAAATACATTTTAAGGAATATTTGATTCTCTCAATGGACAATAGGAACAGGTCTGAAAAGCGCATTTGGAAGCATCAAAAATCTTTACTGACCTTATTTTATGAACATTAATTTATAAACAGTTCTAGAAACAGCCCTGTAAATGCACACTGAAATTTTAGAAATTCCTCTTTTGGTTTGTAAGAGCCAAAAGAAAGCACACCCTGACAAATTCCTGATCATTTTTTTCATGCTAGGAAATTATTACAACCGAACTGAATGAAAAAAAAGCCAAAATCTCTGATTTTAGCAAGTAAACGAGGTGTGAAAACTGTCTGAAAGTAAAACATGGAATCTTACATCATTCAAATCTTCAAATTCAAGACTTCTTTGCCTCTGATGTGGAATCACTCGTGCAATGATCGGATGTTTCAATAAACATCAACTGTTCCTACCCTGCACCAACGTTATATCCTACATCAAAGAAAAACATCTGCGTAACGTGCAAATCGAAATGCTTAATGTAAAACCTGGTGTTTTATCCATGGAAAATGCAAATCTTTATATTAGGTAATAAAGTAGCAAGTCGTCATGCTGAACAAAACATTCAAGTTGGTGAAAAATATGCTCGAATGGTTCCCCGGACCAATCGTACGGTGCGTGTGGTCCGACGTTTCATCAGTTCCCCACTCAACTTTAGTTCCTACCTGCAATTAGTTCCCATTTACTGCTTGACGCACATAAATGGAACAAAAGCACAGAACCGTGGTTTCCTGTCATATCCAACCTCTCATTAATCAAATTTCTTGCTGGCTAAAGTAGCCTCCGGTGAGCGTCACATTACGCGTGCTAAGACCGCCGATCTCAGACCACTATCGAGCTGAAATATCGCACACTGTAAAGCCGGCTTTAGTGAACAAAACAGTGTTCCACATAAACAGCTTGTGTAACGTTCATCCCAAACAGCACTCTCTGCAGTGAATCACCATCAAGTGTTATTTCTGTCTTTGGTCCATCATTTGGGGAAAAAATGCTCGACACATTTTCCTCACTTTACTCATTTCATGTGGACAAACAGGCCAGGCTTGACCTTTGACCTTGTTACAGTACTAATAACTAGCTATTACACCAAGTTTGAACAAAACATGTCTAATCCACTTCAGTCTAACTTCATTAATGTTTAACAGACGTCTCTTCCATGTCTGCTGTCAAAATAAGAGAGAACAGGCCCAAACCGTGTGTGTGTGTGTGTGTGTGTGTGTTCTGCAACTCACCGATCTTTTTCTCTGTCATCTCCCTTCAGAAAGAAAAAGAGGAGAAAAATGAAAGGAAACCACGAGGATGCGGGTCGCCCCCAAAAACCTCCCCTCTTTAACTCAGTTCACCTGCAAATAACAGATTTATCATTTAATTCAAATAATCATAAATTTATTTATCACTGGAATCAAACTCCAGCAGCTAAAAACGGGTTAAGCAAGTTAAATAAACCAAAGGGCAAACCGAGCCGCAGATTCAAGAGAACGGGCCAAATATTTGCGACATTTATGATTTAGGGCAAAATTTAACTTTTAAACATTTAAATAGCTCACATCTGAATTTTAAAGCAGTGTTTTGTTTATGTTATTAGCCTAGCAACTGACAGCAATCTTCAACAAAGTGTCAGGCCCCAAACTTTCTGAGCAGAAATGACTGATTTAATAAGTCGCATCGTTTAGAGCGGTTTTAATGAAGAGCCGATAAAAGATGCGACTTTGCTTTCCTTTCCTTTCTCTCTTTCTTTCTTTTTTCTTTCCCTCTCGTTAACCCCTGGCTGTGTTCAGGAGTGAAAGCTCTCACCTTTTTCCTCGCAGCAGGTGTCTTTCTGGATGAAGTCCTGAAGAAATAATAAAGAGACTAAAGTGAGAGTCTCCTCACCGCGTCCACACTGACATTTAACTGCCCCCCAGAGTCCCTCTGCTTTTCTTTTTCCACTAAAAAGGAGCTTTTTCTTGGACAACCGGGACAGAAGTTGCTCCTCTTGCACTCCCTTTTCGTCTCTCTCTCTCTCTCTCTCTCTCTCTCACTCTCTTTTCCTGCTGCTTCCGGTCAGTGGAGGGGGGCAGGTGTGCTTTAAAGGGGGTCTCGGCTCAGGTGCTCGCGGCTGCGTCTCAAACCAAACGCTATTGTACTAAACAGTGCGTAAAAACAGTGGACTATAACACTTGTAACAACGCACTATCCATGTACAATAGTACAATTTGTGACGTAGCACATACAGGGGGTCTGCAATGGCCACGCCCCAGACCGAATACCTTTCTACGCACGAGATTTCTGCATGCAGTCTTAAGGGTCGCGCAGTATAAGCATGCTTTAATCACGTGTGTTATAGGAAAAATAATCAACGTTTCCACCCTGTTTCCACCCTGTAGTTGATTATTTCCCTATAACAGCACATCCTGAAGTGTTTTATTCCTCTTATACCACAGCAACTGGCCAGTTACGATTGTAATTTATTTAAAAACAACAACACCACCTGCAACAACAGCGACACATCATAACTTTTATCCGTTTATAGTTACATTTAATGTTGTAGAACGTCCAGTTAGTTTGTGCTCTGACTGACAGCCGTTCCCCTCACCAGCCTCTCTCAACCGCTCCTGTGGTACAGTGTGGTACCTCAGCAACGTTTATGGAACAGGCCATAATGATATGGATTGTAACCAAGGAAACATGAACAGTCACAGAAGCAAGTGGAAAGATGACTGGCAGAAATAGGCTCCTGTTGATTTCCTCTAACAACCATGACAAAACACACACACACACACAAACACAGAACATGGTATGAAAGTATAAAAGGAAGTAAAATGGTACAGCTACAAGATTCTGAAACATGTTCCTCTTCTCCCTGGGTCTACGCAACAGCAAGATGGATAAGCTGTGCGAGCGTTACTTTGAGAACGGATGGCTGTGGACATCTCTGATTATTTCAGGTGAGAACGGTTATTTAATTGATTGTACACTTAGACTTCAATTATCACTAATTTCTTTTTAGCATCCAATCAAGTTCATCAATGTAGAAAAAAACAATCAAGAATCGTTCCAATTTCGTCATCACCTGTGGCTTTCTCAGGCTACACGGTGTAGTTAGTGCTATAGCTATCCGAGTGTGTCTAAGCCACTGGACTGCAGTGTGGAAGTTGAGGATGAACATCCCTGGCCCTACCTCAGTAAAATGTTTCAGTATTCTGAAATGAACAAACATAAAATGAGGCATCTCCTTTTCCTCCTTAGATCGCATCATCTATTCTGAAAAAGCGTGCTGAGTTGTTGCTGAGTTTCACTCATTTGCAATGTAAAGTGGCGATATTTTCTAAATTAGCCTGTTTTTTTTCCTTAATGCCAGGTTAGACTAGCGTCAATTCTAGCTAATGGTGAATATGGATTATTTACAGGATCATTTTACTTCTGATTAATTCATTAGCAAAATTCGAATGATGTTTTCAGGCAAAACTGCCCAAAAATGATCTTCTAACAGCTTTGACATGCATGTTCTTCTCATGCTTCGGAGGTTTCCTCTGAGTACTCTGATTTCCTCCCCCCCCGTCCAAATACATGTGTTGTAGGCTGACTGGCATTTCCAAATTGTCTGGAGTGTGTGAGAGTGTGTGAGAGTGTGTGAGAGTGTGTGATTGTGCCCTGCAATGGGTTCGTGCCCTGCCCAGGATGCCCCCCCTGCCTCGTGCCCTGAGTTCCCTGAGATAGGCTCCAGACTCCCCCTACTTTTAACTGAGTAACATTTTGAGACATTATCTATACTTTCACTTAAGTATAATTTCTAGTTTTAATTTTTAAGTATAAATAAAGTATAATTTGTTTTTCTTCACATATAACCTCACATTAAACATTCATCGAGACATTACAAAGAAAAACATACCTTGGAAGGAAGTTCATAGTGTCCGTAACTAGTACAGATAGCTCGCTTTGCTAATCAGAGGATGAAGCCAAGCACGAAGCCGAATACATAATCAAACAGCCAACAACACTGATAGTGCGCAGTGCATTATTTGATTTGTTTTTATCTAGTTAGGTTTAGAAAATATATATGAGAGATTGCAAGACCAACTCCACTGGGGCTCTAAAATGATAATTGTAATGAAGTGGCTCTGTATGTCCTCTATCTTCCTGCTCCTGTAGCATTAATGCCTGGAGTTGTTCTGGCCGGTGATTGGGTGGTCCATGTTCCTGTGAACCCCATCCTGGCCCCTCATGGCTCCTCAGTGACGCTCCCCTGCACTTATGACTTCCCTGACGAGTCCGGGTCACGCCATGTGCAGTCTGAGATGTGGTGTCTGAACCAGAGCCTGTGCATCACACCCGCCTACGTGTACCACAGCGCCAGCATCTTCCCCGAGCCTGCGTACAGGGGCCGGGTCCAGTACCTGGGCTCGCTCGGCTCCAAGAACTGCTCTCTCAGGATAAGCAACCTGAGGCTGAAGGACAGCGGTGTGTACGTGTTCCGCTTCATCACCAACCACCCTGTGAGCAAACTGCCAGGGCAGAGGGGCGTCACGCTGCAAGTGACAGGTAAGGAAACATCACGTGACTGAGACGTGATTTTTACAGCAATTTTTAACATTCGTAACATTTACACTTCACTTCAGATTATATGTAAAGAGATTTATTATTATATGCTTAATTTAAAAACAATTTATTAAAAAAAACATTATGAATTCATACTTAATTTGCTTTATGCTCTATAGCTTTAAAATACTTTAAAGCTAATTTCATATGTCAAAAGTTTTAGGATTTATTATACATTTACATTTAACACAAAAGGATTTTTTTTTAAAACATTTTTTCAGATTTTCAGCCATTTTTGCGTACGTTCTTGTGCCTTCTTATTTACCTGAGGTCATGAAGTGAGAAAAAGCAAAACTTATATTTTCTATTTACACGTTTACACATTTAATTTTATGTTTTATATACATCGAGAATTTTTATTCATTTAAAAATTTTTTACTAAGGGGTAGGGCCACAAAGTGCTTGGCCCCCGTAATCGCTCCTTGCAGCTATATTATATTACTATATTATGTTATGTACTTTTTCAGAATTTCTTTTACTTATTATTATTATTATTATTATTATTATAAAAGTCTATTCTTTTACATTTTAACATCTTACACAACTTTTCATTCCTTTATTATATATACAGAGTAGAATATTACTCTTTCTTTCTTACTCTCTGTCACAACACATCATGACTCTAGACTGAAGTAAGTCTAAGCTTAAAGGTCAGACATTTCCTCTTGTGGTCTATTGCTGATCTAAAAGGGGAACTGAAAGTAGGTATCCACTCTTACAAAATGGCTCTTTAATGACTATTCTTAAAGGTTCTGAGCATATGCGCATGGCTCTACATGAAACCCTGTCTGAGAGCTTGTAGGGTTCTATACAGAATACGACCTTCAGTGTTTTTTCAGATCCCCCAGTGAACACGTCGGTGATGGTCACCAGCTCCGGCCAGATTGTCGAGGGAACGTCACTCACCCTGTCCTGTACCAGCTTTACCGCCTCACCACTGATCACCTTCACTTGGTTCCAGATGAACGGAACCACGACTTTAAGAGGCACAGGCCAGAAGCTGACTATAGAGCATCTCAGTTCTAAAGACAGTGGGTTGTACACATGTGTAGCCCAAAACATCTGGGGCTCCCAGAACGCTACCATCGTACTCACCGTCCAGAAAGGTAAATATACCACAGTGTTTAGCCTTTTCACAATCTTGAGTTCTTGTAATGTTCTTTAAGGACTAAAACACTCGGTGTCAGGCTGATATAAGAAAATAATCAACAATAAGTTGGTGTGATGAAGCGGAGTTAATGTTACCACCTTGAAGTTGATTATTTTTCTATGACAGCATATCCTGAAGTATTTTATTCCTCTCATACAACAACAGTTTTTTATTTGTCCGCAAAACAAGTTAGTTCCTGTTGTCACTTATGTTATAGCAGCTACAAACAGTCACATTCTCTTAAGGTTAAAAGGACATAAATTGCTGCTTGTCATATTACCAAGAAAGCACAAAACACAAAGTCTTTCAGTTTCTTAGAAGACTTTCCCACGGCGGAAACAACTTTACATCTGACAGTTACAAAGCGCTGACACTGGAGACTTTTTCCATAAACGTTAAAAAAGCATCTGCTTACAGAAAACTGTAGCATATCAACTATTATTTGTTTTTCTTTCCTAAGTAACAACAGTTTTATTGAGGTTTCATTTATGGCAGAGCAACAGTGTCTAAATACCTTCTAGATGTTGGATGAAAAGGATAAATCCCATTTATGATAATAAATCTGAATTATTTATAATTATTCACTGCTGTCATTATGTATATATTGAGAGTACTAGATGAAGACAGGATCGTTTCTAACACCATCAATATACATTCATTGCATGTTAACTGAAGATGTGTGATATGTGTGTGTGTGTGTGTGTGTGTTTAGGAGAAACAAGCAGCTCTGCCTCCACTGTTGGCATTGTGTTTGGAATCATCCTCATGCTCATAATAATAGCTATCATTGTTACTTGTACTAAAAGGTGAAGACTGGCTTTCTTTAAACATACTTCATAACTCCACAGAAAAATCAGATAACAAATTAACTCTAAAACATAATTTCTTCTTTCAGACACACTGCCTCAAAATCACTTCAGACTGTGTTTAACGATGATGGCAACCTCTGATTCCTGTCAGATAAACAGCAGGAGAAGGAAACGTTTCTACTGTCTTCTGTGTTCAGTTTATATTTATTGAATTTAGTAATGGTGTCAAAAAATGTAGCTGTATAAATATAAGGTTACATTTCGTGTTATTATGTATGTTTCAAAACAATATAGAGTCTTCAACCTAGAGCTGGATGATGTGAACAATTCAGGATGTAATAATGATGCAATGCTGTGAATAGAAATACCGTTTTGTTTTGTTTTTATAGTGAGGCTGATCACGTGCTCTGATTCCAACTCATTTCCAAGTGCAGAGAATTTTTTTCAAACTTTTATCATACTGTACATGTCTAATGCATATGTTTATAAAGACGATAAATAAATTATCTTGAAAATAAAACTACAGCATTCCTGTGTGTTTAACTACAACTATTTTTGCATTCTGTCAGGTCAGAGCCAGATAATGGTGAAGAACTACATTACCCATCAGCCCCAGCACACCACATGGCTCCTTGATCACTCACGCCTGTTTCCTGTTGCACCTAATTAGCACCCCTATTTAAGTTCCAGTTTCTGTGTGTTTCTTTGTCAAGCATTTTTGTCCGTGTGTGGTTCTTGCCTCATAATCATAGTTTGGCTTTATGGTTTTTAATCTTCACTTTGTTCCTGTTTCTTTTGCTTTTCTTTTAATAAAACCGCCTGCATCTGCATCCACCTCCATATAATTGACACCTACATTGTTAAACGGTAAAGAAGAAATTTCTTCTCACTTACATTACAGTGGCTATAAACAGTCGTTCCCTCCCCAGCCTCTCTTTGTTTCTCTGTCTTGAAGTTAAGAAGACAAAAAAAAATGTAGCTTGTCATGTTACTGAGAAACCAGTAAAAGTGTAAACTCATCTGTCTTGAAAATGTCAGGAAACTTAAAGTTACAGCTCTGACTGTTACAACGCGCTGACACTGGAGACTCCTTACATAAACATTAAAAAAAAAAACTTTACTATATCAACAATTAGATGATTTACTCTAGATTCTTACTTTTAAAATCTGTATATTAGTCTTTTGTGTTCATGTGGAGTGTCCGCAGTACAAGAATGAGCTGTTACTATAGAAACGATTACACATTAGAACAAAGCGCGTGCCGTGATTTGCGGCTGCGCTACTGTCAGAGCTGCTGTTATGGAAAATTCAACATCATCCGAACAAACAGAAGCTAGAATTCAACTAGAAAGTACACTGGATCGTGATGTTTTGGACAGCATAGTTTTACTGAAAGTGGGAACGTCAGTCGATTCGATTACAATGAAACATCTGTTAGTCGTTAATACATCAAGCTTCGTATGGATGGTGATCATAGCATCTTATTTTGAACAATGAGGTCAGAATCAGCTAGGCTTTCTCACTACCTTTACAATAATAATCCCAGATTAATGAAACTGAAAGACATCTCAGTGAATTCAGGACAGATTTAGGTAAGATTCATCATATCAACTGCAGCATTGGCTGAGTCGTTAATCTAGAAACTGAATCTAGACCAGAGATTAGATTTATACCTTTGAAAAACAGGAAACATTTTGGCAGTACAACAGATGTAGCATGACCTCAGTTGAATGATAGAAGGTATTTATTTGTCTAGGATTTGTCAGTTAAACCAAACATGGCTAGCATGGCTAAGTTTTCATCATGTTATGCTAAATCTGAACATTAACCAGCCACAACGTACAGTATATTTCTGGCTAGTTCCATTAGCATGGCAGGATGCACACTATATTTATATTTATACTACATGGACGAGGTCAGTTTGAACACTGAGACATTAGTTAGTCAAGACGACTGGATTTGTGGTATTATTTAGTTTCAGCAGTTACGGCTGTCTGGCCAGGACAGAATAATCCACTCCGTGTCTGTCTTTAGTCTCCTTCGCAGCACCATCCTGTGGAAGATTTGTGACTTGCACTTGGTCCAGGCTGTAATAGGAAAAATTAAAATCACGTATAAGTAATCCACTATGTATCATTTATGATTGGCCAAATTATCGCTTTTAGGTTTTGTATTCCCTTCATTACCTGCAACAGTGTTTATATTAGTTTAGGATAAAAGTCTAACCTTGGTGAATGAGAATAATGCACAGTGATGTATTTGACTTTTCCATCATCGCCATCTTTCTTGTCTGTCTCAGTTTTCTCCTCAGCTTCCTTAAGGGGCACAATGGAAGGATGAATGTTGTCATGAATGTCTTCTGGTTCCTCCTACCACAAACATCAAATCTTTCTTTGAGCTTAAATCCTTAATCAAAGTCAGGGCTTTTTTTCCCCCCCAAAAAAGCCAGGTAACACCATACTATATAATGGTGTTCATAAGGCTACATTACAGCTACATAACTTCTTTCAGACAGCTGACATTAACCTACATATTAATGCTTATTCCGACATGACATGCCAAGCAGTCATGAGTCAGCTCTGAGTCTGAGCTCTGAGTCGGAGCTGAGGGAAGAATTTGTATTATTATTAGTATTATTATTATTGTATTTAATGTGTCACAAACCACTTAGTTATTATGTGAATTTGACATTTAAAAAAAAAGATAAAATTACTTCTTATGATAGCTGACATGGTCAATTTATGTTAATTATCATGAATGGCTTATGTAGCCTTATAAACACTGAGCTTAAGTAAAGTGTTACCTACGTGCCAAAAGCTGAAACAATTCAGCATTACTACACTAGGAGCTACTACACTAGCTTTCATTCACAGCTAGACCTATATCTGTGACCAATAATAATAATAATAATAATAATGATAATAATAATAATAATAATTTCTCCTAAAATGTGCCAACTAGCGCACTACAAAAAGTCATGACGTTATACTAGGAAATTCCTGTTAGCTTTCATTCAAGGCTAGTTCTATTAATTTGCTAGCAGGAAGGCAGATAATATGCTAAGCTGGTTTTCTTTCATTAACTTATAGTTTATAAAATACTTCATCTTTGTGGTTGAGTTTATTTAAAAAAAATAACTTTACTCTAAGAATATTAAAGCATGAAAGCTAGGATGAGGGAAGTTATCATTAGCTTCATGTCACAGCTAGTCTTGTATGACAGCTGCTTGACTAACTTCATTCACTCATCCATACTTTCTCATTTAACAACAAAAACAACAACAACGACAACAACAACAACGAGCTAACTCACAGGAATGTCTGCCATCTTTGAGCTCTGGGGCTGAAAAGTTGGTTGAGGACATTCATAAAAAAGTGTGTCCACTTCCATGGGGGATCCAAGCTAAATACAAAATGCAAAATTTAGATTGTGGCACACACAATCTTTTAAAAACAGAAAATCAGATCATTTAAGATATAAAATTGTATAGTGAAAAGACCTGCTTGTCTATTTCCAGTGCTTCACTGTCCACTCTGTGCATATTCTTACTACAGAAGAAATATTAATTATTAATATTAATAATAATAATAATAATAATAAAGTGTATTATATAGAACTTTTCATATATTATGCATCTCATAATGCTTTCTAAAAACAAAAAAATCAGAAAAAACTGAAATATAAATACAAAGTGTCATTGTAATTTAAATTGTTAAATGATTACAATAGAAATAAAAAAGAATAGAAACTGTAGGAAAAAAGATGTTATAAAAATAATAATAATCTAATCAAAAAATTTTTTAAGATAAAATAGAAATAATGAATTGGGTAAAGCATGGAACTGTAGCTTCAGGAAAAAAAAGAAGAAAAAAAATATTATGATTAAAATTAAAATATTTAATCATGACCTGATCATGACGGCGACCGTCAGAGTGATGAGTGCTACAGAAACACCGACTGCAGATGCCAGAGCGATGACCTTCAGACGACCTTGTCAATCAAACACAAATCATTTGCATTTGCATCCAACTCGCTGTACCTGTCTACATTTAAGTGCATGAGTTTAAACTTGCATACACGTATCACTGTGACACAAGACATTTACCTGAAACAATTCTGACACCTCATTCTTTCACTTAAGTATCAGATGTCCTTTTTTTCATCCAAGTGTATTACTAGTTTCTCCACTGGAGTATACACTTTACTGTGACTAAAATGGACACTAGCACTTGACCCACATGAATGAAGTGAGAACCTCTGGGTTCTGCTTTAGGCTAAAGAGAAGTAGACGTGACATCACACACATCTGACTGTAGATAGGGAAGAGAGATGCAGTCACATGACATCTCGCACCCAGAGCGGATTTAGTGCATGAAGTTGAAGGGTTCATGGACATGTGTCAGGGTTCATTTCAGGTTAAGATGATCTTAGCTTTCTGTAAAAAAAAAAATTCTCCAAGATCTAAAACCAGAACAGTGAAGTGAAGCGCACGAACCTCGCACCCTGACGGTGAGGACCGGAGAGCTGTGCACGCCGATGCGGTTACGGGCCTCGCAGTAGTACTGGCCGCTGGCTCCGGTGCTGACCTCAGCGATGGTGTAGCTCTGGCCTGATCGTGTTTCCCAGGCGTCAGCGGCATTGATCCTGTGCCAGGTGTAGTTCTCTACCGCCGGGTTCGCCTGACTGCTGCAGGTCAGGGTCAAGGAGCCACCTGCCTCAATCACGCTGGATGGACGAGCCAAAACCGAGGTGTTCTTGGGGGCATCTGAAAGACCGAGGACAAAACATAAGAGGACAAAAGACAAGACGTAGAGAGGACCAGAGAGAGAAGTGAGGGTTGGCAGGAACGAGAGATTGATTGATTGGTTTTTCAAGGACTAATAAAGGCAGCAGTGTGGTGATCTTTATTTCACTCAGAAACCTGATCCAGATTAGATGAGCATGACTTTCCTACATCAAGTCACAGCTACGTTATAGAATATATCTCTCAATTATTTCTTCACAAGATCACTAACACTCACATAATATCCATGACATAATTAAAGGTGCAGTTTGCATTTTTTTTGTTTTTTAATTTCTAATAGAAAATATATAAACATAAAAACTAGGATTCACAATATTCTTGTGCAAAGAATTTGGCTTGTTTCTTCACTTCAGGCATGTTTGTACATTTTTCCAGCCCTGAAATAAGCTCCGCCCCATGCCTGAATAGCTTCTCAGCTCAGCTGTTTTTTGCATACAAGGAATATGCAGCATGTCATTGCAATTCACCTCACAGCCAGCAGATCCACACATTACGAACAAGTACAAACACGTTATTTTTTGCACTTTAGTGAGCACTTACACAGCACAGACAGAGTGACAGGTGGAGACATTCCCATTCCCAAAACGTTCCACATGGTGCAGTAATACTGCCCAGCATGGTGTGAGCGCACGCTGGTGAAGGTGAGGTTCTGGGAGGAACCTTTGGCCCAGGGTTGACCTCCGATGACCTTGTACCAGGCGTATCTCTTCACTGGTGGGTTAGCGTTGCTCATGCAAGTCAGGTTGACTGCGTGGCCCTCCATGATGTCACCTTTGGTGCTGATTAGGACCTTCGTGTTCTTGGGAGGATCTGAGACCGTAACAAGGTGGAGCAGTACATGAACACATGGCACACAGTTTTGGTAACTCAATCACTCAGCACATGTTTCCTGGAATAAGTTCTAAATTTGTACATTTGAACCTTAACCTTGGGGTCTTGATGTAGAGAACTATGCCAGTGTGACATGATGTTCTGCCAAAAATACAAATATTACACAAGAACCAATGACGTAATATTGCCTTTCTGTGGGAGAGACACTGAATCAAAGGCAAGACAGACAGAAAAACAGCACGCTAATAAGTGTAAAAGTTCAAATGTCTGAGACCTGAATTTTACCTTCATTTTTCTCAAAACCACTGACGAACAACAGTAGAATGCACAAGTTAGCATAACTAACAGTAACACTACATAATCTACAATCTTAGAAATGCGATTTTTAAGGGTTCTTCAGTTTGTCCTTCTAGAGCCATAGTTCTCAAAGTGGGGTCCAGGAACCAACTGGCTCTAATAAATAGCCAAACTTTAATTATACACATTTAAGTAATGGGACTAATTTTGAATAGTTTGTTTGGGGCTCCAAGAATTTCTTTAAAGTTGTAAAAGTTTGAGAACCCCTGCTCTAGGTGAACACATAAGCTTTAACCCTTAAATGAAACCCCACAGCAGAGTTTCCCATTCTGAAATTGTTCCCAGTAGAACTTCTTTAAGACTTTAGAACCCTTATCCATCCAAAGAACCCTTAAGGAACCAGACAAGGTCAACACATTCAACTCTGTTTTGAAAAGTGTCTGAGGTTAATGAAGGACTTTACTACAATCTTTAAGATTTCATGTCAAACTCCACAACACAGGGTTTCACTTTCAGAAAAGGCTTTAAGTCGATCCTCAGTAGGACACTAGAGCTAGAACTTATCCAGAAAGATCTTGCATAACCCCTGATGTGTACCTATACGCTCTTACAGGTAACGTTGACCAGAACGGGTCTGGAGCGGTCGGTGCCGATGGAGTTGCGGGCCACACAGGAGTACTCTCCATGGTCTCGGTAGTCCAGACTCCAGAGCTTGAGGTCGGGTTTGAAGCTGTCGGGAATGCTGCCGCTCTCGCCCTCTCTAAACCAGGCGAAGCTCTCCACCGCCGGAGCGCCTTCACTGCTGCACGTCAGAGTCACGGAGTCGCCTTCTGTCAGGGGACCCTGCGTACTCAACAGCACCGAGGTGTGACGCGGAGCATCTGAAAGAGCAGGAGAGGACATCCTGGAACATTAAAGCAGCAGCTGATGATTTTTAGAGGCCTCTGCTGCCTGCAAAGTGAATTGCAACTGTAATTAAAGGCACAAAACTGCATAGGCTTCATGTGTTCACTTTACAGTAAAAAAAGGAACAGCTTTGAGTCATTCTAGTGTGCGGTGGAGCTTATTTCTGGGCCAGAAAATTGTGATTTGCAGCACCTTTAAACTCGACATATTATTGTAGTACACGTTAGATAGATAGATAGATAGATAGATAGATAGATAGATAGATAGATTTATATGCATATGAACTAATTTGCTTATTTCTATTACTCTGTCTGCTGTCTTATCTATTCATTTTTTTAAATTTAAAAATATCATAAAATATTTATTCATTCAGCTTTAGGAAGCACTTTATCCTGATCATGGTGGATCCGGTAGATCCGGAGCTTATCCCGGGAGCACCGTGTGGTGAAATAAAAATAACGAAATCAAAAATTAATCATTAATAAATTATCGTATGCATATGAAATTACTATTATTATTATTTAATAATTTTTTATTCCTTTAAGCAGGATGAGGCCTAAGTGTTTAAGTGTAAGGTAAATAATTTTGCACTCACATCCCAGAGCCAGGCTGATGCTGGGAGACTGGACGTTCTGCGGTGGAACTGGTCTGCAGTAGTACGTCCCGGTGTGTTCACTGTCGAAGTTATAGATGGGAGACACTTTGTCTGAGTAGCCCAGGTTCACTCCGTTCCTGTAGAGGGCGAAGGTCTTTCCTGCAGCCGCACAGCCTCGAGCTACGCAGCTCAGAAACACCGTCTCACCTGACGCAAACATGTTCGAGATTCTCGCAGGATGAACCTGAACCTGGAGCTCTGTGAGAAAAAACACACCAATAACACACCAGTTACACTTACAAACACACTTACATCACAGCACGGTCGGACGCTGGATTCTGATTGGTCAGAAGGCGTTGATTAATTTTCTACAACAGCAGCTCTGACAGTAGTGCGGATGCAAGTCACAGGCTTATATTCACATTAATAATAATGCACTCGTTCTAATACATTATCGTTTCTATAGTAACAGCTCATTCACAGGGACGCGCCACATAAACGGGTTAAAAAACGTGCGTAACAGTTGATATGTAAGGAGTTTTCTGTAAGGAGAAATGAACATTTATGGAAGGAGTCTCCAGTATCAGTGCTTTGTAACAGTCAGAGGTAAAGCGCTGACACCGGAGACTCCTTCAGTAAATAACTCTAAGTTTTCCGACATCTTCAGGACAGAGGAGTTGATGCTTCTTTGTGGTTTCTCAGTAACAAGCTGCGTTTTTTTGTGTTATTAACTTGAAGAGAGAGAAGAAAGAGAGTCTGGTGAGAGAACGACTGTTTACAGCTGCTATAACGTAAGCGAGAACAGGAACGAACATTTCCAGACATTTTATAACATTAACTGTAACTATAAATTGATAAAAAGTATGATGCGTCATTCTGTAATAAATTAAAAATTGCAATAGTTGGCAAACTGCTATAAGAGGAATAAGACTAAAGACTTGTCGATGTGCCGTCACTGATTATTTTACTGTAACAGAATGACACGGAGTGTTTTATTCTTTACATAATGTTGTTCCATCTAGTAACACAAACAGCTCTCCGATTCGTCCTAAACAGCTCATAGAAACCTACAATACATATCTCTTTCAGTTCTTTTCT
>CM074995.1:1354231-1368666 GCA_037576825.1 Pangasius krempfi
GTAACACAAACAGCTCTCCGATTCGTCCTAAACAGCTCATAGAAACCTACAATACATATCTCTTTCAGTTCTTTTCTTTTTTTTTTTTATCCATTTATAGTTCCCTTTAATGTTGTAGAACGTCAGCGAAGCAGCTTACAGCTTTACCTCTGACCGTTACAAAGTGCTCACACTGGAGACTCCTTCCATAAATGTTAAGTTACAGAAAATATCATCAGAGCTGCTGTTCTATAAAATTAATCGACACCTTCTGACCAATCAGAATCCTGATTTCAACAGCACTGTGGTGTGTTGAAATAAGTGTATTTGTTTTTGCTTCTCAGGTGTTTTGAGACTGCAGCGAAACGTAAAGTACCAGTTACTGAAAGATTGATGGAGTCCGGTGAGGTCCATCTGCCCTGCTCGTGGTCCGTCTCGAACCTGAAGTGATACTGACCGCCGTCGCTCAGCTTGATGCCCGTGATCTGCAGGCTGCACCTCTTGTGCCCGCCCACGTACTTGACCCTGTTCCTGTAGGACGGACTGAGCAGGTTGGGGTCGGTGTGGTAGGCGAAATCCCGTTTACTGTCGGCCGTGATGTGGAACCACATGACCCGCGTGGCGCTGTAGGGCGAAGGATAGTCGTAACGGCACGGCAGGATGACGGTGGTCCCCGCCCAGGTGCAGATGTCCGTCCTCGAGAAGCTCACTGTCCATCTGCTGCACCACGATCCTGAGAACACACAAGCGTTGAAGGAGTGCGTTTCATATATTATCAATCCATAATAACTAATTGTGGACGCTATAAAAATACCCTGCACCTGCAAGGACACCTGGGTAACTTTACACTTAGGTGAGCTTACGTTATGTTAAAGCGAGAATTACCTGGTAGAACGACGGAGAAGACGGTCAACACTGTCCCAAGCGTCCACATCTCAAACCTGAAGAAGAAGAAGAAGAAGAAGAAGAAGAAGAAGAAGAAGAAGGACAAAAAGAAGGACCCCAAGATATCCGTTAAGACATTTCATCCCAGGAACAGTCAGTCCTTAATTAATCCAGCACACACACACACACACACACACACACACACACTCACTCACTCACTCCGAGAACCATCAGGAGGTGATGACTCGATGGAAGATGGTGATGGATGTTATAAATGTAGGAGAAGAGCCTCTAAGAAAGGAAGCGAGAGTAAGGGAAAGGTGACAGGAGGTTGGCCATCCCTCCATCTCTCCCTCTCTCTCTCTCTCTTTCTCTCTCTCTCTCTTCATCACTCCGTCTCTCTCTCACTGTGTCTTCAGTGAAACTCGAACCTCCCTCGTGTGCAGAGGGCAGCAGTACAGAGCCGCATCACCTGCACTGATCAATGCTTTTTGACTTTTTTTTTTTAAACAAACATACAACAAATAAATTCTAGACAGAAAAGTCACATGATTCATGATTCACTTGAGAAATTTTGACACTTCACGTTTTATGTTTCACACAATTTCATTGTGATTTATTTTGTACAGATTCTTTTCTTTTCACATGATTTTCTTCATGATCCATCTATTTTCATGTGTGATTATTGTTATTATTATTATTATTATTATTATTATTATTATTACAAATGACTCTTTTTCTGTTTCACATGATTCATTTATGGTAAACCTTGATGTGACAATAAAATTAGTCATTTATTTTCAAGGGTGATTTTTTTTTATTATTCATTTATGATTTTTTCCCAAAGGATTCATTTATTTTCACGTTATTTTTCACACAATTCATTTATTTCCACATGCGATTTTTTTTCCACCACATGATTTACTTATTTCAGTTGCAGTGTATTATCGTATTTATTCCATTGTGTCTCGGATATCTAAGGACAATTTCAAATTTTTTTTTTTCCCGAAACAATTTCCGATTTTAACTCTTCATATTCAGTTCTTCAATTTTCCTCTTGGTTTATCCTTTAAGTCCAACCGGCTGTCTGTTCTATTAATTGTGAAATACCGCTCCAGAACAGCAGATGGCGATGATGGCGACAGCGCCGCACCCTGATGCCATAGAGATGTCAACGAATCTTGACACGTCTACGGCGCCGCCATGTTGGAGAGGGCAACTTATTGCATGAACTGTGCAGCATTTTGATATAATAATCCCCAAACAAGCAATTACATGATAACAAAATTGTCTTCGGATGTCTGATGAATTCACATGATTAGACTATTATTCAAAAAATCAAAACACTTGCTCACGTACTGTAATCTTGATTTATGATCATTTCTAAATACCACACAACTTTTTTTCTGGCAGTTCCGGTAGTTAAACTCAATCGTTGCATTTATATATAGAAATCTTAGATGTCGGTGATAAAACTCATTTTGTGAAAATGCACTGAACATATACCAAGTTATAGTCACTTCATTATCAGTGCAGATTCACGTCTTTTTATATATTTACACTGCCTTACAATAGAATTCTGCCCTTTCCAATATGGCGGGCGGCGTAACGTGGAAAAGTAGCTAGCGTAGGCGGCTAATGCGGCGTTTTCTGTTGTCATATGAGTTTGGACAAGTCTGGAACTCGTGATTGTAGGGCAGCTGGCTGGAAAATGAGGATGTAGTTGTTCTTTTAAGACGAGTTTCGAGTCAAGTTTCGAGCAGAAATGAAGACAGAAATGCTAAACTTATGCTAAGTCCCTCTACGGTTGGATGCCACAGATGGGAATTTGAGCTGCACGCAGTTTGTCGTCTCATCTCAGCGAGGTAGGGTCGCGAAAACAGCTGTTTTTGAAAAAAAAAATATATTGCGGTTTATTAGATATAATTTTGGAAATGATTCACGAACTTGTCATATATAGTTAAAAGTCAGTTTCTCCATTAGAGAAGAGATATGATGTAGATAAATTTGCCTATATGAGAGGAGATGTATCTGTGGTTTCTATGAGCAGTACAGAAGTCAGAAATGTTCAGTCCAGAATTTTCATGAAGTCAGACTTTAATGACAGATTTTTAAAAATAAGTTAAGACAATAAGTTTTTGTCATTTCCCCCACAGCATGTTCGTGTTCGTCCTGCTATTCCTCCTGCAGCCAGCAGAGGGCGCCAACACCACAATCTCCTGCACTGACGACCAGGGAAACGCAGTTGACTGGTTGGTTCAGTTCGCAGCACATTGTACCGTTAATTGTTATCGCGATATTTCCGATATCTCTGTAAGCTGCTGTGTCTAAACCAACTATCTGTGAGATATATATATATATTTTTTTACCTCCTTCAGGTCTTTTTCTTCAGTTTTGTTAGTTGAGATGCAGACCAAACATAGCCAGAATATTTCGGCACACGTCCAAGTGAATCTAAGTGTAGTTCAGTCACAATGATGGGACAAAATGAGGCAAAAAATATTTTGCAAGACATTACACACCTTTAACAAAGAGTGTATAGATACTGGAGACTCCTTCCATACATGTTAAATAAACACATTTCTCCTTAAAGGAAACACTTCACCATGCTATCAGTTTTTAAGTCCCTGTGAATGAGATGTTACTATAGAAACGATTTTTTTTCTTCTTTCCTCCGGTCTTTAGGTTCTACCTTTACAAACTGCCGCGTCCTCATGAGCAGCCGCCGGAGGAAGGTCTGAAGTACCTGCTGCTGGAGGAGCAGAGTGAGGGCTGGACCGAGGGCGGAGGTCTGGTGGGAGACGGCACGGGGGCTTTGGGGCGGAGCCTCGGGCCGCTGTATGAGGTACGTTAAAGTGCACGGCTCGGCTTCGCTCTGACGCGCGCCGGCGCCGGTTTCAGTCACGCTTTTCCAAATGTGCTGATGTTCAGGTTCACTTCCTTTATTTTTGATCGAGGTCGAATGTTTTTTTCTGCTCGTTCAGTTTACTCAGTTTTGCAGCTGCACGCGTCAGAGAGAAGTGTGTATGCAGATGACTGGTTTATGCTTAGTTCCTGTTGTGATTGAAAAAAAAACCCCAATTTGAGCAGTTTTACCACTAAGGGTGAGCCATATGACAAAAATATCATATCACGATACTCCGAGATGATTCTGTGATGCACAGTATGAGCCACGATATTCAGGTTTGCTAACAAATTATTGAATTAACAAACTGCCAAAAAACCAAAATATATGAAAATGACGTTTTTTGGTTTTTTTTACGTTAACAAAAATAACAAATTTCATTGTAAATAGAGAATAAATAGAAATAATAGTTGTATTCTATAGATAATATATAAAATAAGTTATTCTAATAATGTAAATAAATTCTAATAATTTATTTAAAAATTCCATTTTGAAACATTAAAGTTTTAGTGCAGAATTTTAAGATCAGGTGAGCTGCTTCGAGTCAGAATTTTTATTATTATTATTATTTTATTTTTTTTTTTTAATTATGCAAAGATAACACCATATCTGGAACATTTGTTAAACAATTTATATAATATTATGTTATTATATTATAATGTAATATTACATTATTGGTTGTCATATCGCACAGCCTTATTTATCTCATATTTCATATTTATCTCATCATTTTTTAAAATGTATTTGAAGGAAATAAATGCACATTTAAATGTTTCATCTTTAAAGTAGTGAATGTTTTCTTGTGTGTATTGTGTGTGTATTGTGTGTGTGTGTGTGTGTGTGTATTGTGTGTGTGTGTTACAGAGTGGTGAACTGGGGTACGTCCTGTACAACGATCAGCCCCCGGAGCAGCGGCGTGTGGACGACGCAGACAGAAGTGGAGGACACACCAAAGGTGAAAGAGTGATGCAGAGTGAAGAGATTTTTATTTATTTATTTATTTATTTTTTATTTATTTTTTTCCCCCTCAGATTTCCTTCTGGAGCAGTGTGGCTCATCGGGGGAAAAATGTAGAAATGTAGTTTTCTCTCATGTCTTTAAAATCTGTGTCGCCACAGAATTCTGGATCCTGATTGGTCCGAAGGAGTCGATTTGATTTTCTATAACAGCAGTAGAACATCTGCAAGTCACAGGCTTATATTCATATTAATGCACTGGTTCTGATACATTACCGTTTCTATAGTAACAGCTCCAGGATCATGATGAACCCTTAAATAACACTTTTTCAAAAGCCAAGAAGATTTAATTATCCACTGGACTTTTAAAAGAACCCTCGAAGAACCCTTTTTGGAATCTAAGTACCTTTAATTATCCAATTAACCCTTAAAGTATCCTTGAAGAATCTTTCTTTTGAAACTAAGAGCCCTTAACAGCACAGGTTCTTCAGTGGTTCTGTAAAGGTGCATTGAATAATTCCAGGTTCTTAGCTTCCAAAAAGGGTTCCTGAAGGGTTATTTATGGGTTTGTTGGATGATGACTGGTTCTCGGCTTTAAAAAAAAAAAAAAAAGGTTCTTTTAAGGGTTTATTGGATAATTAAGGGTTCTTGGCTTCCAGAAACGGTTCATTTTTGTCTTAACTTCATGAAAGAGATAAAAAAAAAAAAACAGAGGCTGGTGATGGGACAGCTGTTTGTAGCTGCTATAATGTAAGTGAAAACAGGAACTAACTTGTTTCCGGGACGTTCCACAACGTTTTATGTAACTATAAATGGAGAAGACGTATGACCTGTTGTTCTTGAATAAATTAAACATTGTCATCGTTGGCAAATTGTTGTGGTGTAAGAGGAATAAAACGTTTCAGGACGTGTCATAGGAAGCTAATCAGCTTCAGAGTGGTAACGTATCACACCACCGCAGCGCTGATTGACTTTCTGTGAAACACCCCGTCATGGTTTATTCCTTTACGGTGAAACACTTGACGTGACGTGCAGCTCCTGGAGATAAAAAGCGACTACTGATGAGCTCCAGGTCTCTCCTCTCTGTTCCAGGTGCGGTTCTGTTCGACAGCAGACAGGGCTTCTGGTTGGTCCACAGCACTCCTCATTTCCCACCTCCCAAAACCGAGGGCAAGTTCTCGTACCCCAGCTCAGGCATCAACAACGGGCAGAACTTCATCTGCGTCACTTATCCCCTGGAGCGCTTCGACACCATCGGTAACAAAAATCACATCTTAAAGACATGAAGATTTAAGTGTAATGATGTGTGCATGCGCTCTTAAAGGTTCTTCAATTGTCTCTTTGGGGAAACTCTTCTAGGGTTCCATGTAGAACCCTATCTTGACAACTGTTTTAGAAGGCCAAGAACACTTAATTATACAAAAAACCGTTAAAGAACCACCGAGAAACCTTTTTGTAAGAGTGTACGAGGTACCAAGAGCTTTGGATAGTTAAGGGTTCTCAGTGTCCCAGAAAAGGTTCTTCGAGGATTATTTAAGGGTTCAGTGGGAACTTCCAAAAAGGGTTCCTCAGTGGTTCTTTTTTTTAGGGGTTCTTTGGATAATTAAGCTTCCACAAATGGTTCTTCAAGGATTCTTTAACAGTTCATTGGACAATTACAGGTTCTTTGCATCCACCTAAGGGTTCTTTTAGGTTTATTTAAAGGGTTCTTTGAGGGTAATTGACTGGTTCACTGGATAATTAAGGGATCTTACTTTCGGAAAAATGGGTTCTTCAGTGGTTCTTTAAGGGTTCATTGGATAAGTATGAGTTCTTTACTTCCAAAGAGTGGTTCTTCAGTGTGTATTTAGAAGGTTCACTGGGTAGTTAAGGGTTCTTTGCCCTTTCTTTAAGGGTTTTTTGGGGGTATTTAAAGAGAGTTTATTGGATAATTAAACATTTTCATTGATGGCAGCCTACAAGTTGTTCAAGAATATTTTTATCACATTCAGGAGGTTTTGTCATTGTTGTTTCCTGTATTAATATCTTGACATACAATATTTGATTATTTTGTTAAGGAGTTTCTACACTAAATGCTGCATTGCTATAAACTGGATTCGTTTGTATTCCTCGTTTTGTCACAAGGGTGTACAAACTTCTGCACTCATCCGTACACTGTTGTGTGATCACTTCTGAATGAGAGAATGCTTTTCAAACACTTTTTTCCCCCTCAACTTTTTCCCGAATTACAGAGTCGTGGGACGACGTGTGGTAGGACCTCCATCGATCACCTTAAAAGCAAATCAGGCCTTGTTGCCATAGTTACCGTGAGAATAATTCATCTAAATGGCAGTGTAACCATAGAGACAGCACCATTCTTCCTGTAGGTTATGACTCTGTTGTTATGTTGATGGCACTTCAGACTCGCGGGTCATTGTGTCGCTGTGATCAGGAGCTTTCAGCATCGAGTCTGCTGCGGAATGGAGCTGCACCTTTTACAGCAGCTGAAAACTCTGGTCACGTCTGTTTGGAACTAATCACGTCTGAAAATTATGCAAAGCTGAAATAGGAATACGATGTCACCGCTCAAACAAAACACTGTTCTCTGCTATAAAATATTCAATCTCTGAGAAAATCCAGCTCTCTAATAGAGTCGTGTTTTATCGTCATCTCCTTCACGTAGACGTTCACGGAGGAATGACGTGAAATCTCGTGCTTTGAGGGTCACGATGCTCTATACAACACGATACAAGTGTGAGGAAGTTCACAACCTGTAATGAGTTCACCACAATATAATAAACGTGCATAAAGAGACGGAAAAAAGAAGCACAAGAATCAAGAAAACCTGGCGCACTCTTAAGGGGAACCCTTAAAAGTTCTCAGTAGAACCCTATCATTATACATCTTTTAGGAAAGAACCCTTAACTATCCAAAGAACCACTGAAGAACTGTGTGAGTGTATGAAGTACTAAGAGCTTCTATGTTCTTCAAAGGTTCTTCTAGGGTTATTTAAGGGTTCAGTGAAAAAAGTAAGGGTTCCTATCTTCTAAAAAGAGTTCCTCTATTTATATTTTAATGGTTCATTGGATAATTCAGGGTTTGTAGCTTCCAAAAAAGGTTCTTCTATGGTTATTTTAAGGTTCACTGGATAATGAAAACCTTGTACAATGTGTGTGGTTCAGCTGTTACATTGTAAGATTGTACAAAAAGTTTTATTGCACGTTCGTAATATCTAAAAAGCTACAAATACAAGATATTGGATAGGATGTAGAAGTAAAGAGTTCTAGATAAGTTAACAGGTTGGAGAAAAACCTCCCATGTTCCTGAATAGTTTGTCCAGTTCAAAAAAGATTCCTAATTCGGTCTCTAATTTCTGAAAAACATTCGCAATACGTTTCTGTGTTCCAGAGTTTCTGGAATACACTGGAAACCTGGGTTCCTAAAAATGTGCCCAGGTTTCTGAAAAGGTTCCTCAGTAGGTTCCTGTGTTCCTGAATACTGTAGTTTCTAGTTGCTGAAAGGGTTCTAGGAAAAAGGTCTCTGGATTCCTGAATAGATTATAGTTTCTGAATGATCCCAGAGTTTCTAGGTTCCTTAACAAGTTGCTGAAAAGGTTCCAGGGTTCCTGAGTAGGTTCCTGGATTGGTTGTAGTTGATGAAAACGTTCCAGGGTACTTAAAAACATTTCTGGGTTCCTGAACAGGTTCTGGAGTTGCTGGAATACACAGAAATTCCCCTCTTCCTAAATAGGTCCCAGGGTGTTTTTTTTTTTTTTTTTTTTTTTTAAATAAAGAAAAGGTTCCTTGATAGGTTCCTGTGTTCCTAAATAGGTTGTATTTATTGAAAAGGTTCCAGTAGAAAATCACAATGTTCCTGAAAAGGTTAAAATTTCTCTGTTATAGTTGATTCTTGTTGATGAAAAGGTTCGAGGATTCCCAGGTTCGTGAAAATGTGCCCTGGTTCCCGAATAGGTCCTGGGGTTCCTCAAAGGTCCCCTTGTTTGTTGATAAGTTCCTGAATTGGTTGTAGTTGCTGAAAGACTCCAGACTGTTTGAAAAGTTACTGGGTTCCTGCACAGGTTCCAGAGTTGCTGAAAAGCTTCCTGGAATCCTGAGTTAGTGATTTTTGAGTTCTTCAAAATGTTCCTGAGTTGGAACCTGTTTAATGATGGAATCTTATAGTTTCTTTATGAAAACGCTGTTGTGTTCCACAGGTGAGCAGTTGAAAATAAATCAGCCACACATCTATGACTGTGACATTCCCAAGTCTCTGGCCTCCTCCGTGCCCACCATGGCCGAGCTCTGTAAACACCGGCACGGGCGGAAAAACTCCAGCATCACAGATGGTTCCTTCTCCTCGCCCAATCGCAGCGTCTCTCTGCTCTCGCTGGCTGGGACAGAGTTCATCAGCTTTGCGAAAGGAGCTTCCTTTGAGAACGGTAAGATGATGATGAATAATAAAAATTCTAATAAAATATTATCAGTTGTTGGGGAAAAAAAAAGGTTCTTGTTTCTGAAAAGATTTCTGGAGACCTGAACACCTTCTAATCCCTGAAAAGGTCCCAGAGTGTTTGGAAAGCTTTCTGGGATCCTGAACAGGTTCCAGAACAAAGCCGCTAGGTTCCTCAAAACTTTATTGTGCTCCTGAAAAGATTCCTAGGTTCCTGTATAGATTATATATATCTTCTGAAAGATCTCAGAGTCCTTGAAAAGCTTCTGGGTTCCTTAACAGGTTCCAGAGTTGCTGTAAAGGTTCCCAGGATCCTCAGTAGGTTCCTAGGTTCCTAGGTTCCTGAACAGATTCCAGATTTGCAGGAATACACTGGAATTTCCAGGATCCTGAAAATGTTGCCCTGGTTCCTGAATAGGTCCTGGAGTGCTTCAGAGGTCCCCTTGTTTTTGAAAAGATTCCTTGATGGCCCCATGTGTTCCTCAGTAGGTTCCTGGGTTCCTCCTCTGTAGTATCAATAAAACAGTTCATAAATTTGAAATGGATTAAAAGCATTTTGTAAACAGATTGTTGTTGATGATGATGATCTGATCATGTGGCTGTAACTCGGATCTCCTCGGTGCCGTCTGGCTCAGACCTGTACCATGCCTGGGTGGCTCCCACGCTGCAGACGGACCTGCTGGTGCAGTTCTGGCGTCGCTCCACCGGCGTCCTCCCGTCCGACTGCTCCTCCAAATGGAAGGTTCTGGACGTGCACCTGCTCTCTCCAGGCGGCCGGATCACCTTCAAAGCCACTGAGGATCACTCCAAGTGGGCGGCAAGCGCGGGAGGAGGCGGGCTGAGGGGCGGGGCCTGGGTGTGCGTGGGGGACATTAACAGGAACAAGGCGGAGGAGAAGCGAGGGGGCGGGACCGTGTGCAGGCAGGATGCTGCCGTGTGGAAGGCGTATCGGGCGGCGGCGCTGCAGTGCGAGTCGTGTACGGGCGAGGTGGAGGAGTGCGAGACCGCACACTGACATGTAGCACTACACCGCTGATTGCAAAAGTTTGTGCACCCCATTCGAAAAAAGATTACACCGAGACATTCGATGCACGAAATGTTTGGGTTTTGCAACTGTTTCATTAAAAAAAAAAAAAAAAGAAATCTGAAAATGTCTTTAAGATATTAATACAATAGCAATCAAAATGATATTTTATAATACTATCACTTTCCTTTTTTTCCCCATTTTTTTTTCACTCTGTCTGGTTACGTCTTTTGATTTCTGGATCAGATTTGTCTCCGTAAATACTCCGATATCTTTTTATCCACTTCTTCTCCATCTCTTGTGTTTTCCTGATTTTTATTACCTCGACTGCTTGCGGTAAAGCTGCTGGAGGGTTTGAGCCGTTTAAACTTTTCATGCCTTAAATAAGACTTAACCAAGCGTCTGTTTTAAGTCGTTAGATTAGATTGATGAGGGACGTTCAGATAATTACCTACAGTGTGTCCTCACTGGGGATTCATTTTTACTTTTAATTTAAGATTAATATTAAAAGAGGTACAATTTTACAACCCTGATGCTCAGAGGGGGTGAAAACTTTTGCACTTCATGGTACACTGGGAAAAAGCACAATAATGATACAGAATAATGGTACGTAGTAGAGCTGGGTGAGAATTTCATTTGTTTTATGGATACTATTATTATTATTATTATTGTTATTATTATTATTATTATGTATTCATATTGTCTGTATAGTAGCTGTTAATCTTCAGTTCTTTTTTATTTTTTATTTTAGTATTATTTTTTTCAGTCTACTGACCCACACTAGGCAGATTTTTGAACTTGCGTAACTTTTTTTTGTTTAGAAATGGCATTTCCCCCTAATTTTTGGCATGTAATTGTTATTAGGTAACAGCAATAAGCAGATGTTTAATAATAATAATAATAATAATAATAATAATAATACGTGTAATAGCGTTAAGGGATCAGGATCTTTTAAACAAGTAGTGGCTGGTAGTGGTTTTTTTTGCTTTTATTTTACAAAAGTAAAACAAAAATGTTTCAGATGATATGCTAATCATATTTGCACTTTCCTTATTAGTATAGACACGAACTTTGTGACGATCATTCTGATGGTCAAGATTTGTTTTTGTTTTTTTTTAATTTTTAACATTTTAATTGAATTGTGATTTTGGAAAGTCTTGTATGTCTTTTGTGTCATGTAATCGCGACTATCATAAGCTGTATTGCTGATGGGGTTAATGATGCAGTATTAATAAAATAAAAAATAAAAAAAAATCAATGAGGAAGCAGCAGAAATCCCTGAATTTCTTCGACAGTCCTGATAATGATTAAAAACACCTGTTTTTTTTGTTGTTGTTACTTTTACAGAAAGTGACTTTGTTGCTCTAAAAGGTTTTTTTTTAAGTGTTTAAAAGTTTTGTACAGTATTTAGGCAAATTTTTAGGGTGTTTCCACACTTGGTCCTAATACTCGAGTCTACACTCAGGACTGAGTCAGGGCTCGTTTGTGGGCGGGGCTCATAATCGCATATTTGCATTCACCTTAAAGTATTTTCAAGGCGTGGATCGATTGTGCGATTCCATCGGCCACTTTTTGACACTAAGGTTTGCAGAATGGTAGCCACTAGGTTCATCTGTTCAGCTGTTCATCTGTTTAATCTTCTCTGTGAAGAACATGTGAACCTGAAGAACATGTGAACCTGAAGAACAGCGCTTTGTGGATCCATGGCATGTCACTGTGCAGGGATACCCGTAAATGTAGAAGCTGATCTTGTATAAAAGAAGATTTTCAGGCCTGGCACAAGACGTGCATTTTTAGCGGTGCTTTCAGTACACCACAAACTTGAAGTAATTACAGCTCCCAATCCTGTGACAGTCTGGGTTTTATACTCCACTCCTGAGAGCTCCTGTGAAACCAGTCGCTGGTTTCCTTTTGCTGCACTGAACGGTTGGGGGAAAAGCTAGAATCAGGGAAACTCACTTCTGTAGTCTTCTTGAACACAAAGGGAAGAATCATGATGATAATTAATGTGTAAAATTCAAACTAACAGATATCTGGGTGCAAAAATTGTCCAAAAATATATTCTTTTCTTACCCGAATAATCACTAATCTTTTATCCGCCGCACCTGATGCAGCCCATCAAGGGCCACAAGGCTTAAAGAAATCAGATGGAAAAACGATCGCATACTAAGCTTCTTTATCTAATTGTTTCATTCTTTCTGACCAGTGCTTTGTTGTTAAGACCGTTAAAAGCTTCAGATTTGGCCCCTTTTTTTTGTTTTGTTTTGTTCAGGAGTGTATATCAGCGAAGAGAACACCTCTTGATGTGAGACACTGAACCAGTGGTGTGACCCGGCATGCAGTGCTAAGCACGTTATCAAGCAGGGATCAGTTCTCTCTCAGAAAACACTTCACCAATAGTACTGACCTCTGGGCTCAAATGGTCTGGAAAAAACAACATTCAAGATCCTAAAGCTGAGGCCAGCTGAGGATAAAGCATTTCTTTATGACCTGCCTGTTGGTATCTAAACTCACCGGTGTCACACGCAGGAGATTTCTTGTACTTTAATAGTTCTAATACTTCAACAGTTGTCAAAAAGTAATAACACGTGTATGAGGCCGTAATGTTCTACCGGCTTCTGTATAAATCTGCGATATAAATATAGAAGAAAAAGTCATCTTCCTGATCTAACACATGCAGTACAGAAAGAGCCGAAATGTATCAAAATGAAAATTTATTGCGTACAAGAATAGGTGGTATACATTTTGCATAAACCCAGCTTTTTATCTATACAGAGGTGAATGTACAACGTTAGCTTATCCTGAGCAACACGGCAGAAGCGAGAGCACCTGATAACAAGGCACTTCACCACAAAAACTGAAAACACACACAACCCAGACCGGGCTCCTCTGCCCTGCGCTGAGCCGAGAGCTCGAGCGCTTCAGTTCAGACCAGACTTCAAGAGCATTCGGAGCAAACGCACATCAGCAGCGCAGGGTTCATCAGAACACAGGAGCCAGCTTCGACTTAAAGCTATAACCAGTGCCTTACTGTACACGTTTCCATTTATAACAAACATTAAAATATATATATTTACTTACTTAGTGTTGCATTTCTCAGTGAGCTTTGCGCTCTGTGCATCTAACGTCCTTTATAAACGATCAAAAGCTTAATCGCTGCTTGGACGTGAGATCGTAAAAGTGGACAGTGTTGTGGGTTGCTGTATTCAAAATGTCAAATGACAGAAAATATCCGAGCATAGCCACGTTAGCTTCGTTCAGAGCCTCATGTTTGCATACTTGGTTACAAAGTGGCAGTGAGTTTTTGTTATCTTTCTGTTGGTATGTTTTTTTTGCTTAAAGTTAATGCACTGTAGGACGTTAACGTGCATTAGTACCCTTAAGTGCTACGCGTCGTTTGGTGCAGTTGCAGTTGTGGTTTCCTAGTCGTTTATCGTCGCTGATAATGCAGTGTTTTCACGGATTAGCTGAAGCTAAAAAGGGTATCGCTCCGTTCGAGGTAGAAAGCCGTAACACCGGCAGTGTGGCATCGTTCTCGTTCTCGTTCTCGTCTCTCTTAGCTGAACTTCTGAAATGCAAAAATGAGTGCAGCATTTAGCCGAGGCAGCCGATTCATTTCAACCTACACTTTATATTGTTAATCTCATTAAAGTAATACTCCAATGAGTTTAAGCTAATATCTACACACCGTGTGTCTAGTGCATGTGTGATTACCATGAATTAAAATTTCAACACATTTCCCTGTACTGAGGAAAAGAAGCAAAAAAACCTGTTTACTCCAGTTTCACTTGCAATGGAAGAATAAGGGCAGTTGTTTAAAGCGTGCGACTGTAGAAACGACAAACCTCCAGCTGTTATATGGAAACAGTAGAGTTGTGAGGATGAGACAGGCGTGATAGAGATTTATAGCAAAACCGTTCTTATAGAGTTTCGTGCAATTTTCCCGCACTGGAGCGAAAAGTAGTTCCGGTTACTTCGCGCTTCCCTGAGAACTTTGCGGTATCCATGCGCCATCAGAGCCACGCGACTCATGCTAACTACAAATTCTTCCATCTGAAAAAGACTTCTTAACTCTGAAATGACAAATAATCAGGGTGTCTAGGTATACGGTAAAGCTAAATAAGTATTAAAATAATAATAATAATAATAATAATGATAAGTTATCTACTTTATTATTTAAATGATGCTATAAGAATGTGATGAGCTTCAGAGTCATTGCCGGACATTTTGTACTACCGTGAGATTACTATCAGTATAG
>CM074995.1:1368766-1418766 GCA_037576825.1 Pangasius krempfi
TGATGCTATAAGAATGTGATGAGCTTCAGAGTCATTGCCGGACATTTTGTACTACCGTGAGATTACTATCAGTATAGTTGTGTATGCTACCTTAAAAACGCTAAGCTGAGTTAGCTTCAAAACACACTCCTTTCTCGCACAAGTGCAAATACATGCTTTTTACTGCTGAAGTTCAACATGTGCCCTTAGATTTACATTGTAGTTCAGTTTGAAGCAAACAGTTTTGTTTTGTTTTGTCTTTCCTCGTTTCAGGGAACCGTGTTGAATTTCTTGTCTGTTGTAAACACACACAGACGACAGATGTTGTAGAGATTAGGTTAAAAGAAAAAACAAAAAAAACACTGGAGTATCTCTTTAAGCGGTTCTTCCATATGTTACTACACGCTATGGGACTTTATTAGAAATGTTACTCCACGTGTTTGTCTCTGCTGAGCTGAAGACATGTGTTAAAAGAGTGTTCGGACCAGCCTCCGCCCCTTGGCCTTGATTCGTGGAAAAGTTGCGCTGGTCTCATTGTTCAGCGATGGTGAGCCCACCGGCGTGCTTCCTCCTCGTCTCCTCAACAGGAAGTCGACGCTAGCTGAGCTCATGGCGTAGAACACATTTCCTGTGGCGGGTATTGTCAGCTCTGTCCGTTGGGACAAATAAAAAGGATTCATATTAGCAAGCAGATTGCGGTAAACTGCAAAAGTTTGCACACCCACCGTCAGATTGATGACATTAAACAAAAAAGTGTCTAAGTTTCATTATTACTACAGGCAACAAAGACTGGCTAAAGAGTGCATGTAGTGCAATAGAAGTAAAAAAAAAAAAAGTATAACTGGATGTCAATTCAAAAGTTTGCATCCCTTTTTCTGATTTGATAAACAGCCTTTAATAACTTGCATGTCCACACTTTACCTTAATAACTGTTTATAATCTCATATAATCCTCATATCCTCTCAGTTATAATATTTTCTCTCTGTAGCTTACCACTTTTAACTAAAATCACTGTTCTAAACCCAAATTTTATATATTTCCTTCTTCTAGAGACTAAGATGATTTTCTCTTCACTTTTCTACGTATTTTGGATCACTGTCCAAAAATGTGGGAATTTGGAAATAATTTGTAAAATAGGGGAACATTTCCATTGTTTCCACTAGGGGTGTAAACCTCAGGCTTCCAGACGATACGATAGGATTTCGGTTCATAAGGCAACAATTCGATATTTGATGATATCACTGAGTCTACTATGACGCGGTACGATACGAAACGTTTCGTTTCCATTTAGTAGCTTAGACTCGACATGTGACCAGCTGTGTTCAGAATCTGGTGTAGGGCTACTGCTCATTTGTGACCGCTGACGAAGTAGAGAAGGACTATTTTAAGTATCAGTGTCACAGAGAAATCATCTTGCTAGCCTATTAAAACTGTTTATACATCAGTTTAAAAATACGAACAACTTTTATGTACAAATGGATTTACAGTTGATTACAGTCATTACCTCTTAAATTGATTCACTGATCCAAATCATCTGATCGTTACTCCCCTGTTTTGTTTCCACACAAAAACAATGGGGGTCCAAACTTTTGCTCCTGCCTCTCAGATTTTCCGATACACTAACTGATAAGGCCTAATTGTGAATAAAAAGGGCCTGTTGTTCATTGAATACAAGCTGTTAAGGATGTACAGGAAGAGGAAGAGGTGCGAGTTACCTTTTCCTTCAGGAAGCAGTTGTATGAGCTCATATTTGGAGGCCTCTCGGGGGTCTTGGTTATGCTTCTCTAACGCCGAGCTGATCACAGTGGGACTTTTGTCATTGCTACTAACCTGAGGACAGAGAAATGAAACGAATCAAGAAAAAAAAAGAAAAAAGATTGATATTGCAGTGATAAATACAGTACAGAAACAATAAAGTGCCAGATCTCATTTAGGACCAGGATTTGCTCGGCACTAGTGTTTGTAATCGAGGGATATTAAAGTGTTTATTTCATCTTAAACTCATTCCAAATGTGGTTGATCACGAAGACGTGTTTCGTGTCTGACGTTTGGAGCTACATGGCTGTTGTAGCTAACAATGCACAGAAGTCTATCTCTCAAACAAATAAGCAGCTTGCCTTATGCTAAACTGGTGGCTATAAGTATCTCTTATTTGGTAGTTACATCATCCTCATAGTTCCAGTGCAAAAATAGAAGTACATTTTGCATAACTGGAAGCTGACTCCGAGCTTATTTTGATTTAATGCCGGCAAATAAAAAAAAGGAGAACAACAGTGGTCCACATACAGAGCCCTGTGGTACACCTTAAAGAATATTTGTGTGTTTTAGAGACATGCTCATTTATTTTAACATGATATTACACCATTACAACAACAAGCAGTTTGCATTATGTAAAACCGCTGGCTATAAGTGCGTCTTACTTGTTAGCTACATTAGCCTCTTGTGCAAAAGTAAAAAAAAAAAAAAATTGTCTGACACCATGACATGTTTTTGCTAACTGGCTACATCAGTATTTGCTGAACGATTCAGTGCTGTGGTTACGAGACAGTACCAGAATGCTTCGATATAAATTCCCGTCGTGTAAATCCATCCGTATCTTGACGATTCGCATGTCTGGCCCCTCCCCTGGTGCGTGATTGGACGGAGCGTTGCCGCACGAGACGGAGCGCCGATGGGTTTTGGAGATATTATTAGGTGTGGTCACTGCAGTGGGGGTGGGGTCATTGGGTGGAGGGGACGATTCGACATCCAGACAGGAAACGGAAGGGGATTTCATGTGCTAAAAAAAAAAAAAAAAAAAAAAAGGTGGTGGAAATAAGAGGGATAACAATAATTATACTTACTGACATCATATACATCAAAGAATTTAAGGTGGTCCATGGAGGCGAGGAAAGAGGAGATAAAAAGACAAGGAAGAGCATAAAGAGTTAAATTCTAATGGATTGGATCAGAAACCTTTCTTTATCAAAAAAAAATATATATATTTTTTATTTTTTATTTTTATTTTTTTAAAGTGTTGAATGGAGATGAGATGATATGATTAAATAACTCAGTGGAGTGACAGAAGTCAATCACAGTGCACCCTCTGGTCTTTACCTTCGCAAGCCTGGAGAGCAGATGATTGACAGGCGAAGGGAAATCAAATATTCCATCAGCATCCATGCCCGAGCTTGTCACAGCAGAGAGAGTGCTGATGGAGCGAGAGAAAGAGAGAACGAGAGAAAGAGAGAGCGAGAGAACAGAACAGTCTAATTTGTTATAAACTGCACTCGGGGAAGTGTCTCGTCAGCATGTGGCTTCTACGGGATTTATCCTGAACTAACAGAAAAAGCATGGACTTCCCCGACAAAGAGCTCTAATAGCAGGAAGGCTTTGGAGACCACACACACACACACACACACACACACACACACACACACACACACACACACAGATTTCTGCGTACACTGCACTGTCTCAATAAACACTGTTTATTTAAAAGTGTAATTCATATAACTGTAGTGCATGACGCAGGTGTTTTAAATGTGTTTTAAACTCCTATGGATTAATTCTTATATACTATGCTATTAATGTTTATATAAATTGATATACTAAATCCTCAGTATTTCTGTAAAAACACTGATTCGTATGAGATCGGTTAGTGATGTCACAAAAAAATGTCCCCCATCACAACAACAGTGACAATATGGACCCCGGAAGCTTTTAGCCTGAGAACCTTCACTACATGAGCTGCATGAGTGACTGAGTGAGTAAATGAAGGCCATCATGCAAACTGCGCTTGGATCTGTCTACTAAATGTTCAGGGTGAGGACCAAACTGCAGGTTAAAAGCCGCTGTGAAGTGGAAACGGTCAGGGATCTGTGAAAAAAGCTCGGGACTAACGAGGAACGTTCAAGATGCAAGTTCACTAACCTGACAGAGTGTTAATAAATGAGGGTTCTTATTAAAACTGTAATACATCTGTATTCACTTTGTCTTGTGGTCAAATCTGTAATGTGTTGAAAATCTTTGTTAGACGGAAAACACGCGGCTTTGGGAGGTGGAGAAAATCACACAAAACTGGACTCCATTCATTTCCCGAAGTTCAGTATACTGAATGGAATGTATCATGAGTCACACTTGAATTTCTCCACCCCTTTTTTTTTGCTCTTATCCTTCATTCTTCAAATGCTATTATATGACAGAGAGAAGTGCATTCTTGAGTGTTACTGAAAGCACTGTGGTTTACTTGCACATTTATGGCAATTCTGTACTTACACAAGTTTTTCATACAGAGTGCAGTCTAATTACGCTTAAAAACAGGCTCACAGCTTAGTACATCTATTCCTGAGTGGGTAAGAGAGTGGGCAAGTAAATAGGTGAATTATAAAAAGTGTGTGTGTGTGTCCGTGTGTGTGTGTGTGAGAAAGAGAGAGATGCTTACTCGGGACACTCCGTGATGACCACGGTAGGATGCGTAAGACGTCCTGGACTCGGTTCCCCCTGAGGCTCGATCTGATTGGACAGTCTGTAGCTGCATCACATCACCACACATGACGTCATTATACAGAACCACCAGACACTGCTATGCAACACGGTACAGTTACTAATCCTACTGCAAAACTATCCCTGCCCTTTTTGAGTACCTGTATACGTTTAACGTCATATAACAGTACCCTTGAACGTAGGAGGAGTTTCTCTGGGGATTGGAAGACTAGTGATGGGCCTGGTTAGTAAAATATTCCCCAACATCACGAAACAGCACGAGTAACCCAAGAAGGGCCAAGGGTGCCAATAGTTTAATCAGTACGGAGGAATAAGTGACTACTTTTCTGTGTCTTCAAATATTTGCTCTCAAATCCTGTGTATAACGCAGGAGGTAGGATCTACAGTGCCATCATGGTATGCCCTATGTAGTGAGCACATATAGTGAATGAGAAGCCGTTTGAGAGTGGGCCTAACGCAAAGACCGTGAATCTGATGTCTCAGTGACGAGACTGAAGCTCGCTGTGCTGTAATGTTTGGTAGAAAAGATGCTCCAGCCAGAGACAAGTGTTTGACCAATCAGTGATCCGCACTACTTCCAGCTCCGCCCACACGCCTCTGTTATGCAACGGTAGAAGAAATGACGAGAAAATGTGCAATCAGGATTCATTTACAGTAGTGGAAACGCGCTAATCGGGAGAAGTTCGACTTCGAGACAGCGTTAGCGCTCACCTTTCCTCCTCGGTCAGCGTGGGGACGCTGTGGTACCAGAGCACAAACGACTCGTCCGTTCGGAAGGTGCTGTTCCTGCAGGACGACTGGAGGAGACGGATTTTGGCGAGAACCTCAAATTCCTTCAGGGATGAGAAAGAAAAAAGTCCATTTTCACACAGGATATTCGTTCTCAAAAACTATTAAGCAAGGAAATAATAAAAAGAAATAAAACTCACTCGTCGCCGTTTGTCGAAGTTGATATAGCCATTCTGAGTGGGAAAAAAAAAGAAACAAATTCTGAGTTTTGTTTGTTTTTAACATATTTTTTGGGGTGACGTATGAATAGTTTCAGGTCTGACGGCGCCTGTGGGGTGTGTCTCACCTCTAGCCTGTCTTTGACTGCGGCGTCCAGCATGGTGAGGTCGGTCAGGAAGATGCCCAGGTACGGCACGGTGCCCTGAGCACTGGACTGCAGAACAAAGACAAGACATTTTCAGTCGTTTCTTTGCTTTCGGACGAGCTTTGAGTGGGAGAGTTTACAGCTTACTGGGATTATCACTCACCGTGTGTCTTCTGTTGTTGATTTTAGTGTCTACGTTAGCAGATTTGGAAGTGCCTTCCTGTGCAACACAAAGGTGTATTAAACAAGGGGACACGATATGATACATATTTGATTTAATTCTGGACTGTGATTGGTCAGAAGGTGTTGAATTTTCTAGAACAGCAGCTCTGACAGTAGTGCAGCTGCAAATCACAGGTGTATATTAACGCGCGCGTTCTAATGCGTTATCGTTTTTATAGTAACAGCTCATTCATAGGGACGTGTACGGCCGATGCACCAAATAAACAGATTAATAAACGTGTAAATGGTGAAGGAGAAATGTGTTTATTTAACATTTATGGAATGAGTCTCCAGTGTCAGTGCTTCGTAACAGTCAGAATTAAGTCTGTAACTTTTCTGACATCTTTTTACGAGGATTTTGAGGATTTTACACTTTTTTTGCAGTTTCTCAGCGACATAACAAGCTGCGTTTTTATTTCGAGAGAGAGAAGAAAAGAGAGGCTGGTGAGAGAAGCTGCTATAACGTAAGTAATCACAGGAACTAACTTATTTTAGTTCCACGGTATTGAATGTAAAAACTGTAACTGTCGGCAAATTGCTGTGGTATAAGAGGAATGAAACACTTCATGACGGTCTGTGTCGGAAGATAATTGACCGTGGTGTGGTAACAGTATCTCTGCAGTGTTTTGCTCTTTTTTTTTTTTTTGCTCAATTGAAGAAGTCTACACAGGGAACTGAAGCCAGCGTTCCTGCCTGCTGCTTTGTCTTTTTGCCGTTTAGTGAATCAATACAGAAACTGACCACCGTATGCAAAAATGACTGCACAGTCAGCTCATAAATACTAAAGCTACTGACACATCGGGGTGTTTTTATAAATCTGCTGATCACACATGCTAACACATCAGCATTTAAAAGCATGTATTTTTTTCCAATATTAGCTCTCTGATTAGCACAAAAAGACACCCTCAAGGCCTTTATCTGATCTGCCTGTTATTCATCCACTCACACAATGGACGCGTGTACGTCACCTCCGACACGGTGGGTGTAAGATGTGTGTAATGTGTGAATGTGAGCCTTTGTGTCTGTGGACATGACTCACTTCTTTGAGCAGCTCTCGGCTCTGCGAGTAGTTGTCTTTCTCCGAGAAGATGGAGGCCAGTTCCTCGTAGCGCTTCATCGCCTCCCTGTCAGTGTCACAACACACACACACACACACACACACACACAGATTTTAGTCTTCCTGATTCCAAACCACTTCCCATTAACTACTGTAGCACATTTCTGGATGTATGAAGGAATAAAAAAAATGTAAATATGCAACTCAAGCCATTTTGTGTTACTATTACATATTGAAAGCACATTAAAATCTCTTACTATTCAGTTATTCATGTTAAAGCACATTATTCAGGGACTGATATGAATTATTCAACATCTACAGTGAAACTAATAATAGTCAGGAGAGTGAGGAATGTTCTGGAAAATCGCACCCGTAGTTTAAGGACTTGAATTAAACACTAAACGAGGGCAGGCTTTTCATGTTCAAACGATATCACTACATTATTAAAAGTCAGCTTTAAAAAAAATCTTCCTCTTCCTTTTCCTGTTGTCAGTTCAACAGACTTCCTTTAATATTTCTAACATTTTTAACATTTCTAAACAACAAGGTGAACTTAAAGTAAAATATAATAGTATCTGAACAGTTACATCTGGTTTCTAATCATTTCTAAGGTAGCTAATAATTGTGATACGGTTATTTATTTATTTATTTATTTATAAAATGTATTTTTGATAGAATAAATTTACTTCAGTTGAAGGTTAGCTTTTGCTCATATTTTCAGTGTGAGATTGAGCCAATAATTCTGGAGCTGACTTTACCGTGTATAAATAAAATAAACGTTAATTAAATTTCAATACTTTTCCAAAGTGTTCTGCCCAGCCCTGGTGTAGAGCCACTGACAGCTCCCGGGAGGTTTAGGGCTTAACGCTGTAGGTCTCAGGAGATTTTCTTTCCTGAGCCTGCGGCGTTATCTCCCGTGTGATCAGAGATGAGACACTCACCGGTCCGTCTCCTGCCACGTCTTCCTCAGTCTGTGGATGGGGTTACTCTGCAGCGCTGACACGATGGCGTACAATGAGGAGAAGTTCTTCCTGATTCTGCACGCCTGCTCAAGAGACACCAAAAAAAAAAAAAAAAAAAAGGTGTTTAGATATGTGGAGAAGATTTTCAAGGCTGCTCACAAAGCTAATGCAAAGTGGAACAAAGCTAGAAATAAAAGTAGTTTTAGAGTTAGAATTTCAAATGTTATTATATATTAGAATTTCAAAACAGTGAGGTTTTTGTTTGGGGAACAAATAAAGGATTCATTTTGCAGCAGAAAGAATTCCTTTCTCCAAATTCGACACGGCCGCTCACACCGTCAACAGTAAATAAAACATCACTTTACTATTTTAAAAAGAGTTTATAGTAGTATTTACTTTAGATCAATCACCACACACACACGCATTAGTGGGTTAAATCGTTAAAACGTTAAAAGGTTAAAACGTTGTTCGCTGTTTTGAGAAAGTAAGGACATAAACTCATGATCACTAATGTTAGCTGGCTAGCAAAACACATGATTTCATTGAGGCGTCCATGTAGAGTGAAGTATAAAAAACGAATTGTAGAACGATGTCATGCGGTTCGAGACTCTGTGGGAGTTTTTTTTGTCACAGCTAAACTGTTTAAACTGAATTCTCCCAATAATAAAGATCCTTTGAGACAGAAGATCCTTTCGAGGATCCTTAGATCCTTTGAGAAATTCTACAGTTGCTCTGGTGTACAATCTGAGCACATGGTCTGGATCAATAAATCCATTGCTAAGTAGAGAACAGAAAACTGAGGATTAAAGTGCTTATACAGTGCTCCAACCTCGGCTACGCTGATCCATTTCTCCAGAAGGCGCGTCCTCTGCTGGGTCTTCAGCTCCGTCTGCCACAGGCATGAGGCTGTAACGGCGTTGGCCAGACGGTTAAACTGACGCACCGTGGCTCTGACCGACCAGCACACACCCTCACGGCCCTTCTTATCTCTCTGAGACCACAGCGAGCCCAGACAGTGATACGGCACCAGCTTCAGAAACAGCTCCTACGGGATCAGATGAATACTGTAAATATGCTACTAATAAACTGCCTCCGTGTGAGTTTGATTAACTAACATTATTTACTGCATTGGCTAAAATTAAGAGGCCATAACCTTCAGCATTAACACACGATAAGTGGAAGTAAAAAAAAAAAAATTAACAAAGGTAACCCCTGTAATATTTTAATGATTGTTAAATGTTTGCTGAAACAAAGACACCTGCATTAACTATAATTTATTTCATTTTTATGGAAAAGTAGAGTAAATTCACATAAACTATTAAATTCATGAATTCAATTACAGCATGGCGTTGAACTTTAAATGCTGATTAATACTACTAGTACTATTACTACTACTATTACTATTACTACTGCTACTACTGTAACTAATACTGTTACTACTATTACTACTACTACTATTACTACTACTATTACTATTCCTACTACTACTGTACCTAATATTGTTACTACTATTACTACTACTACTATTCCTATTACTACTATAACTAATACTGTTACTACTATTACTACTATTACTATTTCTACTACCACTGTAACTAATACTGTTACTACTATTGCTACTACTATTAATATTTCTACTACCACTGTAACTAATACTGTTACTACTATTACTACTACTATTACTATTTCTACTACCACTGTAACTAATACTATTACTACTACTATTACTATTATTACTACTACTGTAACTAATACTGCTACTACTATTACTATTCCTACTACTACTGTAACTAATACTGTTACTACTATTGCTACTACTATTACTATTCCTACTACTACTGTAACTAATACGGTTACTACTATTACTACTACTATTACTATTTCTACTACCACTGTAACTAATACTATTACTACTACCATTACTATTATTACTACTACTGTAACTAATACTGCTACTACTATTACTATTCCTACTACTACTGTAACTAATACTGTTACTACTATTGCTACTACTATTACTATTCCTACTACTACTGTAACTAATACGGTTACTACTATTACTATTTCAACTACTACTACTGTTACTACTATTAATAATAATAATAATAAAAATAATAATAATAATAAAACAAAAGACAGAAAGACAGAAAGAAAGCGAAAGGATGAAAGTGCGCAGGATTCATCAGTGTATAAACGGAAAGACTCACCGTCTCGATTTTGGTCAGCTGCTCGGCTATGATGCTGGAGGGAAAAGCCAGGATGTTGGTGGCGTCGAACTTCGAAGGATCTGGAGGTGATGTTTGGAGAAACGTATTTGCAGCATCTAAAACACAGCGGGTATGTTCATGTACGCTGATCAGAAAACCATATTTAAATTTAATTTTGAATATTTAAATGTATTGAAATTTAAACAGTTAACACAAAAAAACAGGTTTTTGTTTTTCTTTTAAAAAGTAGAACTGCGTTGAAACATTGTCCGAAAATTACAACGTCTGTAAGACCAAACAACTGTGATTGTGTTAATCAAATCGATTTAACATGGCGCAATTTCTAAATCTAATATATAATATATATATATATATATAAAATATAATGTATAATATATATAAAATACGTATATAAACATATAAAACGAATACTACGTGTAATGGATGATAGTTTGAGCTGTAAAGTGGAGGTCGGAAGAGTAAAGTTTTATTATAGTACAATATTGTACTGTATGTCTGAGGTTTTTATCATGTTGAATGGTAATTTACAATCCATAAATTACCTCCTGGCAGAGGCAGCCGGGTTTTGGAGAAAATATCCTGACACTATAATGTACTATTTTTCACAACAGCTCCTGGATCATTAGCTCCAGTCTTAATACTCATTTGTAGTGGTGCCAATAATTCTGAATTTGACTGTATTTTTGTGTTATTTAAATGTTTTAGAGAACACATTTATTGATGTTGGATGTGTATAAAAAAAAAAAGATGTCTCTTTACCTGAAGTAGAGTCAGGAATCAGGGACTTGTCGCTGAGCTCCTCTGCGATCTTCAGCAGCCGAACTTTGACCTCTGACCCCGTCTGGTCTGGCATCAGGGGCGTGAGGCGGAGCAGGCGTGAGGGTTCACCCAGCGAGTGGAAGTCCTCCGGGTATTCGCTCAGCCACGTGCTGAACACAGTGCACACTGCCCTGAACACGGCGCACAGAGAGACAAAGGTGTGTGTCAGAAATCTCTCTCTCTCTATCACACACACACACACACACACACACACACACACACACACACACACACACACTGATTAAACATAGCACCATGTGTGTAGTGTGGGGTAGGAACAGACTGATTTTGGAACAGTTGCATATTGTGGCTGTGTTTCTTCAAATTAAGGGATAATTATGTATAATTATTGAATATTAATAACTGTAAATTAGGTAATATAGTAATACAGGCCTTTTATAGTTTTATGCGTTTTCATATTTATATGGATGTATATGTAGCTATTATTAATAGTAGTAGTAATAGAATAATAATAATAATAATAATAATAATAATAATAACAGAAAAAAACGATCACCTCGATACATAATAATATGAAATAAACAGGTATAAAATGTATAAAAGACATTGATTAAAAAAGTAATTTTTATTATTTGACAATATTCTCCCATTAATAATCCATACGCAGGTAATAAATGGACCATGAGGAATACTGAATATGTACACAAAGGAACGTTATAACATCTTTGTGGACTTGCGCACTAATGAGAAATTGTGCAATAAGAGTTGATTTAAGCAAAAGCGCTCACTTGTTGAAGGTCTGACGTGTGGGACTGCCGCTGTCTCCTGGTGGATTTCCCAACCTAAATAACAACATGCAAAATAAACGTCCACGCAGATAAACGTCATGCAAAAACACTGACGTTCGCATCTGTACAAATTAACCAAACATAAGATGCATCTAAATCATCACTCTTTGCTGGAATCTGGGCTTTACCTGTCCGTCAAGATGTCCAGCACCCTCTCAGTGGTGGTGAAGGAGCGGTAGGTGGAGAGGAAGATGGAGATGAAGGACGTGTCCTCCATGGAGAAGGAGTGGAGGAGGTGAAGGACCAGCTTCTCCTCTGTCCCAGCCTTTACACACTGCGAGCGGTGACATGACGGCTAGAACAGAAAAGTGTGTGTGAATGCAGTGTGTAAGGTTTAGTGCAGCAGCAGTAACATTTGTGCAGAGAACTCGAGTGATCGATCAAGACACCACTGATTAAATATGTGAATGAATGCAGGATTAATCTTGCAGTTTACATCAAATATATTTAATATGGATTGAAGTCAAAGGCCCAGGAGGTGAAACTGAAATCCTTCCAGAAACGGAGCTCTAATTTTACATTTGCACAAATGTAATGTAATCAAACATGTGCTAGTGTACACTTTTGCGTGTGTGTGGGTTTTACCTGTGTATTAGGGTCACCGTGGTGTGGCTTCACGATCACCGTGTAGATGATGCCGTCCTCCTCCTTCTCAGTAACAGTGGACTGATACAGAGCCAGAGACAAAAATGAATAAACAGCGATGCTAACTACAACGATAACAATCATTTCAGACTAATGTGAACTGTGGTCCGTTCAAAACGTTCTCCCATGCTGGGAAACACAGCCTCAACAACTTGAGACAGTGTTTGACATTAAAAATCCCGAGTGGACGTGTAACTTTACCCCAATAGAAATAATCTGTGTAGAATTAACAAACTGTTAAATGTTATTTCAAGCATGCATTAAATGACTAAAATGGCCTAGGAACCATGTCAGGATTTCTGAATATGGATGAATATGAATTTTAAAATGCTAGCATGTTTCCTCTTTCCTCCTCAAATCGCCTAATACTGTGACTATCGCTAAAACCAACTTAGCTAGTCAACATAGCAAGCTAGCTAAATCACTGCTACTAAACTAGCTCACGTTAGTCACAGATTTCAGTGTCAAAGTCTCAATTTACATTGTTATTTTAATGTAATTTACATAAGAGCACTCAAACCTATCAAAATATTTTGAGAGATTTTGTTTCTCAATAGCATTAGCTAAGTTAATTTCCTAAACCTAGCAAAAGAATCATGGCGGTCAGGTTATACAAAAGTACTGAGAATGTCTCTATGACATTCTGTCACATGTTAACAAATTTTACCCAAACACCAACGTATATAATCAAAATCAGTGTCCATGAGGAAATTTTAAAAACTTTTTTAATCATGTTAGTTTAAAAATGCTAGTAAGATGCTATAACATGTGCGATAATGGCTGCTGGAGCATGCTGATATCATCAGATCAGACATCTGGTGCCTTGTCCTTTATTTTCTGAGATAAAAGTGCTATAATTGTCACTGTTAGTCATCACAGTTATTAAAGACATAACTACTATTAGTCATCACAGTTATTAAAGAATGAGAGTTTGATCTGCTTCTGTTTGAAAAACTGGATGAAAACAGTCACTTGAGTACAGAACCTTCTTGTATGGAGAGAAACGTGGGCTCACCAGGTTGAGAGGACAGTACCAAGTGGTTTTCATGGGGGAGGCCTCGACCTGAGGAACACAGCAGAGATGCGATTGTGATTAAAACCTTTCGTGTTATAATCACACAGCATGATTATAACACGAGTCATGCTTTTAGGATTAAAGATTGTACTGAGAGGGAACTGTGTGTGTGTGTGTGTGTGTGTGTGTAAAAATGTGAAAAATTTAAAGCTAATATATGAACAGGATCTACAGAGGATTGTCGTTCACATCACACGAGTGAAATAAGACGTCCAGTTTTGCGTATTTGCTTTAATAATAGGGGGCGGAGCCAACGCAAATTTAGAATAAAATGCTAATTTAGCACCTACAGTGTGATTTTCCTTACATTATGAACAGACACACATACACACACACGTGTGTACACTTTTAGTTCACGTTCATATTCTGCTTTGTACAGCTTTTTTTGTGTTACACAAAACTTCTGATTGGTCAGAAGGTGTTGATTCATTTTCTATAAGTGCAGCTCTGACAGTAGTGCAGCTGTAAACCCCAGGTTTATATTAATGCCCTCTTCCTAATACGTTATCGTTTCTGTAGTATCAGCTCATTCACAGGGACGTGTACGGTGGATGCGTCGTGTAAATGTAATCTTGTAATGTAATGTCTGTAATCGTTGATGTGGTGAAATTTCCTGTCAGGAGGCTTTATTTAACCTTTATGGAAGGAGTCTCCAGTGTCAGCGCTTTGTAACAGTCAGAGGTAAAGCTGTAACTTCAAGTTTTCCGACGTCTTCAGGACAGAGGAGTTTACGCTTTTTCAGTTTCTCGGTAACATAACAAGCCTCGTTTTTTTTTTTTGTCTTATACATCAATAGAGAGGAAAAGAGAGGCTGTTATAGCATAAGTGACAACAGGAACTTACTTGCTTCATTAACTATAAAGGGATAAAAGGTACAAGGTGTCATTCTTTAGAGTAATTCCACTACATCGCACCTCCCCATCACTGATTGTTTTACTATAACAGCACCACGCAGAGTGTTTTATTCCTTACTTACATTGACAGGTAATTATGCACCTGTGGCAAGTTTCAGTTTATGTTTCTCTGAGATTACTCTTTGTAAATCACCCACAAGATGTCTACCTACTGCACAGGCAAATAATCCTCTTTGCTTGGGTTCTTAGTAAATCGGTAAATCAGGGCCAAAGTGTGAAATTTCACTTTAGGCATTTGAAAATCCTCTTGCTGCACAACAGCTGGTCAGTTAATCCCAGACTTTAAACCACAGCACAAATCTCACAAAGCTCTGAATACAACCTAAAGCACACCACAGTCACAGAGCGACAAAGCGCCGCTTTCATTCAAACAATTCCTTCTTTCACTCACAGGCGAGTACGAACAATGGAAAACTGTACAGCGTTTAGCATGAAGGCTCTTAGAAATTGTGTCATGTTATGGAAGAGAATGTAAATGTGTTGCATGAACTGTTTTGCACTCTGCCTGCAGAAGACAAAAAAAAAGAAACGGGGGGGAAAAAAGTGCAGAACTATAGAAACGTGGTCATGTATTATTCGATGGTTATATCGAATTGCTCCAGGCACCGAACAGGATTTTCCACCATGAAGTATTCATGAGGCGCAAAGCATGACATCACTTAACACACACACACACACACACACATACACACAGAGTCACAAACAATGATAAGGTTATTAATCTCATTTTCAATACAGTGTTCATATACAGCACCATGACATAAAATATTTCTGCAAAGTGACAAATTTTAAATTCATTCAGAACCCTTAAGTGCTATTTGGTTGTCCCTCTGAGGGAAACTATGATGGATCTATGTAGAATCCTACAACGAAATGTTTTTCTATTCAAATGTTTTCCAAGAAGAATGCTTTTTTGGAAGCTAAGAACCCTTAATTATCAAACCAACCTTTAAAGAACCCTTAAAGAATTTTCCTTTTTTTTTGGATGAACTCCTAAAGAACACATGAAGAACTCTTTTTTCTAAAAGTGCATGTATTACACTGAGTGTGTATGTAGTACAAACTTCAAATTATTGCTCATTGGTTTCTTCTTAGTACCTACAGCGTGTCAGGCATTTACAATGGAGCTCTTTGTTCCTGGTACGTGGGTTCTTCAGGTGTTCGTTAAAAGTTCATTGATTGAATAAATAAAGGCTCTTGCTTCCTCACTTGGAACTCTTTCTGACTGTGAAATACCCTGTTGTAGGCTTCATCCTTAGAATTTCCTCAGAGGACCACAGAAGAACCTCAGAAGGGATCTAAATCGGAGTGCACTTTAAAGAGCAGTAAACATTTAAAAAATAAAATCATTTAGTGTAATGATGTGCTGTATTAAAACTAGATCAGTTCTATAGGTGCAGATTTCTTCAGAGTTCTGGGAGAATCTCCACAGTTCATCTCCACAGTTTGTCTCTCACTTTGCATCTGTCTTTAGAAGTAAATGTCCCAGAAGAACCTCCATGATTCTTAACATTTCTTTTTATTTCTGACAAATCCCAAAATTTGCTTTTATTTTTACATTATTATAATAATAGTACTGTATATATTAAAAGTTTTGCTATGAACTGACAGGGTGTTTGTAATAAAATCAATAAACCTGTCATAATGTATTTATCTACATTGATAATCAGGTCAATGTCCAACGTGCAGCTAAAGTTTTAGCGTTTTAGTAAGAATCTCTACTGGCAGTAAGATATGCAGGAGTATATTATAGTACAGTGTAGTGAAAAATTACTCAATCGAATACTGCATGCTTTTCACACAGTCTTCAGAGAAAGGTGTTTGCTCAAATCTGTGTACGAATGAAAAGAAAAAAGATCATTAATCCTAAAAATGCACAAGCTGCCTGACATGCACCATAAAGTTCAGCCCCCAGAAGCAGTTCAGTTCTTATAGACACAAAAATGGGAACGCTAACTTACTCAACAAGCCCAGACTGGTGAAGATCTGCCAACTTCCTGGAAATCCTGTGCAGCCTGTGACAAAAACAACACTGCCTCCTCCAGAGCCTTGCATCAGCTGAATAAACCTCGCTTATTCTTTTTATCTTGACTTTTCTCTCTGCTGGGAGTTCTTTGTCTCTTTTTTCTTTTTTCGTTCACACACACACACACACACACACACACACACACACACACACACACACACACAGGCTACAACGTGGAGCTGCACAAACACACCTGAGCTTGTAGCTAAGACAACCCCCTAGGCTCATGTCATGAGGGCACACCCATAATACACACACGCGTACACACACAAACACACTCATATACATACAGCCTACAGTTACTGGGCTCTCTCATGCGCTCTCTCATGTCATGCGCTGTCACACACACACACACACACACACACACACACACACGAACGGTCTCCTGACTTCAGAGTGGATAAACCTGCCAGACCAGAGCAGACTGGACACAAAAGCCAGATTATGCTTTTCAAGACATTAATTTTCTGCACCTTTTCTTCACTGTAAAGTCCTTAGTGAAACACTGACGCAGGACACGCACTCCAAACGTTATTGTTCTCCTTTTAAAGCAAGTCTTGTGATCATTTACAAGCCGACAGCGTCACCTCTGGCATACACAACAGAAAAGAAAAGCCGGTTAAGCGGGGCATATTGACACAGCCGTCGTCTCTGTGTGGCGTTCGTTTGCACGGATGCCGCGTCTCTGTAAGCTCGGTGTTGATAACACTTCCGTAGGGTCACGCTGGTGCGAATGTGTCTCGTAGAGCTGTGCAATGAATCTTATTTTAATCAGATAATTAACCCCGTAAACACGCACACTTATTTCTACGCACCTGCTCTCTTATAGTTTCACTGTAGTTACTGAGTAATAAGCTCAGGTTTTAAAACGTTAGCAAGGTAAAGAAGAAAACAGGAAGTACAGAATTATTTCAGGTGTTTTATTCCTCTGCCAAAGATTGCCATTTTTATTTAGTAAAGAACATGCTTTTATTTGTTTACATTTAACGTTGTGGACCGACTACGGAAAACAAGTTAGTTCCTGTTCTTTTTTTTTTTTTTTTTTTTAAATAACTAACCCCACAGACTCGAAGAGGATGATTTTTCTAAAATCACACTACATCACAAAATGTCCAGCATGGATTTAATACTTAAGCACTTTCCCTTCTATTAGGTCTCTTATTTTATTCCACCTCACTTGTAGGTCACTTTAGATAAAACCATGTAAAGAGTGAATTCAGTTAATTCAGCACCGGGGATTTTGCTGTGTATGTACACTACTGGATTTAAACCTCAAGCTGCCTCTTAAACCTGCTTATGTACAATAAAAGCTGTCACGGTGAGATAAACGAGGCTAAGGAGAAGTGTAAAAGGCCCTAGAGACCACTCGGAGGTGTACGTTTCACTCTCAGGTCTCTCCTTCTAATTGTGGATGAACGTCTGCATCTGCTCTGAGCTCGTGTACATGCTTGGTGGATATTGTATCTTGTGATACTTGAGAAGCTTATAATACTATAAAGGTTCTTGCTCTCACATTGTTGCGTCCTGATCAGGGATGTGAAATGACAGATTACAAGCACTGTAACTGAGTAGATTTTCTTAGGAGTTGTACTTTATTTAGGTAGTGTTATTTTTACTTGAGAACGTTTTCAGTGCTGTACTGGTACCTTGACCTCACTGTTTTCCCTTCCAAGTGTGCTCGCTGCTCTCCTGTCCTGCTGTTGTAAGTTTGTTCATTGTTCTCCTCTTTTATTCACTTTGGACAGTTTATTCTCTCTAGCCGATCAATATCAAATCACGCAGAGTGGCTACAGTAGAACTGGCACCAGCTGCTAATAATCATGGAGGTTGTGGGTGGAGATGTGGAGGCCGCCTCAAACGGCATTAACGTTACAACACCAGAACCTCCATGGCCGAACCTGTAAGAGCTTTTCGAAGTCAAGACCGAGAAAGGCAACACCGTTCCCATCATGTCATGTTGGCCATTCAGGAATTCGGCCTCTAATTTAGGACAGTTTCAGTTTTATGCTAACTAATGTAGGTAAGCTAGTCTTATAAGTGGGAAACGCTCACGACTCTGAGTATTTTTAAACAAGCTACTCTTTTACTTAAGTAGTTTTAATTACATTTTTTTTGGGAACAGGACTTTTACTCGTTACTCTTTCTAACCCTGGTGCTGATGATCTTTAATGGCTCTTCTGGTGTTTCTCCCTACTTTCGTCACCTATTGTATGCTAACCGGAACAGTGGGGGACCTTCAATTACCCCTACACTGAATGGTTTCATCCATTTTAGACACACATTCACAAATCCTTTTATCTGAACACAATGGTTAAAGAAAAACCAAAGCAAAACAACCAAAGCTTAGACAGACCTAATGTCTATCCACACCAGCAGCATATGTGTGCTGGAAAAAAACTATTCTACACAACTCAGACTTGTTGTTGTCTGTCTTAGACCTGATCGGGCTGCACAACTGGGCAAACCATTTAACTGAACGAATCGGTTAATGAATCAGAATGAATCGTTTAATTGAACAAATGATTCGAGTTCCTGAAAAGATGTCATCTTAATCATTCATAGTAGCACCTGTAGTAGAATAATTAATATGTGTTTGGGGGCATGGACAGCTGAAAGGCCACCATCATGAATTTCGTCTTGAATTGGGGCGGGGCTAAAAATACATCTAAACTCAGCTACTGTTTGTTGAACTAATCACTTGTAACAGACCACTGGTATCAAACACCGGTAATCTTGTGTATGGGTGTGTTTACATTTAAAAGAAACTACTTTTATATCGATTGAACCTTTAAGATACATATAAAACCCAAGTTGACTTTTATTTACTTATTTATTTATTGCTTTTATGGTGGGTTTCACCTTGAATAAATGTCCCACAGTGCCGCAACAGCCTTGCGCGTCTGTCTCAGGCTACAGGAAGTGCATAATGAAGTGTGGACAAACACAGGAAACAGGACATGTTGTTGTGTCATGATTCTCTCTCTCTCTCTCTCTCTCTCTCTCTCACACACACACACACACACTCACATATCACAGTCATGTACACTACTTCAGCAGCGATCGTGCTTTAAACAACATCACAGATGGCTATTTACAGATCCTCTCTCCATCTCTCCATGAATCCATCCTCTTTGTCTTGCTTCCTGTTTCTTAAAGTTGCTTTCCTCAGTTCTCACACTGAACCTTTCCCTAGTTTTTCTAGTTCAGCAGCTCGATGAATCGGAGTAATAGTCCTGATCCAGGTTTTGCGATCACATTCTTTAATATTTAATCCCAGATTTGCATTAGGAAAATCGAGTGGCCTCAGTTTGAGAAGAGGAGACGCAACATGCTGCCATTAGCTTGACAAAAATCACCTCTTGCCATCAAAATCCCATCTTCCTTTGAATGATATAAATCTTCATGTAACATCACTTAAGATGTTGATAATTGTTAACCCTCAGAAATGGTAAATCTTAAACAACAACAAGAGCTCTTTAATATCCTTAAAAAGAAAATAAACAGGTAGGGAAACCAAACTAGCGTCGAACGTTTTGTGAGGTTAATAAAGCCTTAATGTTTAATAAAGCCTTAATCTTAGCAGATAGTTTTATTATTTCATGTATCTATGAGATATTAATTAGGCTGTTACGTTATTATACTGGACACCTATCTAAGTAGTGCTTTTTCTGTGTAGATGAGTAATTTCTTTTTAAAAATAGTTAACATTAATTTTAGGCATGTTTACCAAAACTAGAGCACGATTTCAGGCATCTTGCTGGTTTAGAAAAAAAAAAAAAAAACCTTATCCATTCCTTTTGAATTAATGTTGTTATGTGATACGTCCATATGTTACAATTACAATTATTATTATCAATAACCTTAAATGTTAAATACTTGAACCTAATATTGCATAAACACAACCCGGTGTTCTCTCAGAGGTGTCTGGAATAATGACCACTGAAGGATGTCAGTCTCAAGGACGTCAGTTAAATCGGCCTGTAATATAGTTCCTGCAATGCATTTTCCTCTGACATCATTTCGGTTTACCAGAATTGCACATGCTGATGGTGACACCCACGCTGAGGACACACTGCAATCTGATCTGGGTCATCATCGGTCTGTTTTTAGTCAAACCGGGGCTCTAGACATACATAAGAATGACCTGAGGCTTTCTTCTAACTCAGACATTCACCCTGGCGTTTTTATTAAAGGCCGAGCCGTGGTGCAGGATCCAGTTTCAGCGTGTTGACTGTTCAAGTCCCTGACTGTGTCATCTGAGTACGCTGCTTACAAAAGAGCCACTGTATTACACACCGGACCCCATTGCTTTAGACCCACGAGGCACCGAGTCACGTGACCCGACAGGAGGGAAATGGCCGTGGCAATCTCCCCGCATCGAGTCAGTGTGACTTCTTTTTTTAGGTTGCAGAATCAAAGTGTTAGTTGAGCTCTGAGCACAGCATTAGTGAAGAGACGTAATGAACCAGACACTCTGCTTTGCAAACTGGAGCTGAGAAGTGCTCTTTTGCGATGTGTAGTTAAATTTAAAGCAACTTTAGCCTCATAAACTTTCACTTCATTACTGAGTTAGTCATCTTAAAGCTTATTAATCAGTAATTACAATGAATTATTGAGTAGCTACAGCGATACAAATGTAAATTACATTGATTAGCATTTAGTAGACGTCCTTATCCGGAGTGAAGTGATATACAGAAGTAATATCTTCATACATCATTCATAAACAGGTCAGGGTCTAAGAATACTAAAGCTATAAATCCTGCTAGGAATTTAATTAGTGGTTAATTAATGAATAGGAAACGTGTGTAATTCTAATGAAGAGTGTTTAAGGGGTTAAATATATAATGGAAAGATGAACACTTCACTTTGTATAGTTTTCAATGTCGCTAAGTCTTTATTTTCTGTATAAAATACTTAACTGCACAAAGCCACAATGGCTACGTCTCAGCAAGCTAACATCGTTTTGCTAGTTTATGCTCAGTGTTTATATTTTTCAGTTGCCTAGCAACAGTGAATACACAGTGAGTGTTTTCCCATTTCTATTTGATCACACCAATAGTCTTTTATGGTCACATAATGGCCCCGTAGCCTTTGACTAAGGTTCTCTGTAGAACTTTTGTTGGATCATTGAAGTGTAAAGTGGAACGCTTTCTTAAGGTCTACTGCTTTGAACATTTTCTTAAAGTTGAAGGTTTCTCAGCAGAATGTATGGTATACTGGTATGATGGTACTGCGTGGGAAATGTATCACCTAAACCCAGGTGATATAAAAATAAAAAAAAACAGGCACTGAATGTTATAAGAAGACAAAAAAATTACCCTCGTTAAGAAAATTCAGCTTGTATGAATATGCAATTTTAAAAAAAACAAAGACGTAGGGCGTGTAGCCGCCATCCCTACATGAACACGATTTTATTTTATGATGCAACAACACTTGCCTTCCTGTTTCCTCAAACTTTTCGGCAGCTCATGAAAAAAAAATACACCGTCTCTTTCTCTCCGAAAATACTAAATTACAAATTTCCTGAAAAAAAAAAAAATCAAATGATTGAAATCATGTTCTAAACTTTTTAGATTGACTTTTAATTTTATTTCATTATTATATGAAAAAAGGTACAAAAATATTTTAGAATTATTTCCAGGTGTGACATGTCTGTTTTTAAAACAGCATAGCCTACGCTCTTAGAAGAAAGCGTTCCTCATGGGTTCTCTGGATAATCGAGGGTTCTACTTGGGGTTGTACAGAGAAACCTACCGGAGAATATTTTAGCGTTGTGGATTAATCTTTGTTCTACGTGTGTACTTAAATAAACGAATGTTAATATAAGGAATCTTAGGACCGCGTGTTAGCTCGTGCCGTGATAAAGCTTGTCTTTTTGGGTTATCACATTGTTCCACAGCTTGCCTGAGAACCCAGCAGCTGGGTTATGAGCAGAACGACCAGCTGGCTCGCTCGAGGCTATTAACAGCCGTACAGCCATGTAGTTATAGACAGAGAGGAGAAGAGGCGATGAACAACATATAAGAAAAAAAAGCTCAGTCTGAGTAGCCATATGCTCACAACCTGAACTTCCTGTCACGTTCTTCATGCATGGAAGCTAACGTGGGCTGGATCGTGCTTTATATGCTTCTGGATATTTTACCCTGGATTACTGTGTTCCCTTTGAAAGTGCAGGGGTCCCTGAGGCTTTCTGAAACCCAGCAACTGCAGCAGAGACTCTGTTGCAACAAATTAAAGGTGCAGTTCGTAATAATTAAAGGTTTTTCTAGCTCTGTAATAATTGTGTATTTTAAAAAAATATTTAAACTGGGGTTATACTGAGACTTTTAGCCCTGTTACTGCCTGGATTGTGTTGTTTTGGAGAAGTACAAACTCTAATTTTAAGCTGGTTCAGGTTTTTAACCTTACTCTGGTTGTGTGCGCTAGTAAGCGACTTTAAATCTGAATAAATTCTCCAACAGGCTAAAACAACTTAGAGTGAAATAAACACGAGATACATTTTGAAAACAGCAGCAGGCATTCACGGCAGCAATGGCGGTAAACTGGGCTGCAGAAGCTGGTCTGTATTTCACAAAAACCTGAAGCAGTTCAGAATAAATTGCACTAAACCGTGTGTTATTAGCTGTGTAGCTAGCATTGTTGGTGTGTGTTTTGTTATTGCTGTCTCTTAGTAACAAGAAATCGTGCGCTTTTTCATGTGAGCTTAGTTTCGACAGTAGTTGCGAAGTTGGGTCGTGTGCGAGTATTCGAGTATTCGTGCCTTTTCAGTTGTTATAAAAGTCTTAAAAATAACTTATTATTGTGCAATTACAGTCGTGAAACCTTGGTGTTAGAAATAAACTTTGATTCACAATCACAATATTGCCGTGTAGCGCATCAAGCTAGTTTTGTCATTTTAGTTTTCTGGTTTGCATTTTTCTGACCCTGAAATTAGCTCCGCCCCCAGCCTGAACACAGTTACGTGGCTCTGCTGATTTTCCATTAAATGGAGTCTAATAAGGCATATGCACTTACAGTAGATGGGCTTTCAGTTTCAATGTGTTGAATTAGCTTTGAAAGCAGCAAGGGGTAGACTGAAAGTTACAAACCGCTGCTTTAATTGGGAACTCATACTAATCTGGCAGAGAACCAGAATCACTTGGTTACGAGTACTTGACTTTATCGCTTGTAATGATGAGGATGATGATGATGATGATAAGGAGGAGCGACCTGGATGACAGACGGCCATCACAAACATTTCGGTCTCACCTGAGAGGAGGCGCGTTCCTTGGCATCCGCGTCCTTCGCCCCCTGACCAGGAGGACTGCCGGTGTCTGGCGGGAGGAGACGGTAGCCGATGAGAGGGACATCTTTCGACCCCACCTCTGGCAGCTCCACCCCGGCTGTCCTCATACACCGGTGGAGCATGGCGCGAGCGGCTGTGTCACAGAAACACACACACACACACGTTGGTTGGGTTAGGAGAGCTTGGACAGTGCGTGATAAGCCAACGGGGCCTGATGAAACATTTGTTTACATGATTTCCATTTCCCTACGGCGGGCAGCGAGTTCACAATTTGAATTCCGACCCCTCCTTGCCTTTCTCAATTTCCTTCTCTGGTATTTTGATTACGGTGCAGATAGGGATCATTTGGGACGATAAGGACACAGAGCTCTCACTTGTAATCATGACAAAATTGTAAGATATAGGCTTTAACCATAATTGTAAGATATAGGCTTTAACCGTGTGATAGGTACTGATAAATACTGATAGTCATCTGTAAACCGTGCACAGACCTGCAAGTCTCTAAAGCACATTAAAAAAAAACAAAAACACATCCACTTGTCTGTTACTCATGTCTTCCTGTTTGCAAATGGCAAAAAATATTTATGCATGACTTGGCAGCACAGTGTGTATCCTGTATTGCTGTAGGTCACACCCCAAATTAATCTAATGTCCTCTCTGCAATCTCTCAGAGGTTCCTGCTGACATCATTCACACGGGAAGTTAATATAATAATAAACTGGAGACTCTAAAGCTTTTATGGCAGACCAGTGTCTGAAACAGAAAGTGGATTTATGCAAGGACAGGGAAAAAATCCAGACAGGGACGCGTCCTGAATGACAATTTCCTCAAAATACAGCAATGAAGGACTAAATAAGGGAACTCTTTAACCTGGTCACTCCTATAACCTGATGCCTCTAAGGGAATGAATCCAAGCAGAAATGTAAATAAAGAAATACCTGCTAGTGTCGGAGCGCTGCGTCCATCCGGTGTTTTCTTCTGCAGGGAAGTCAGTGACTCTGAGCCTCCATATCTCCCACCTCCTGATCGCCTGTCAGTGCGTTATCGTGTGACTGCAGCGGAGAAGTGAACGCTGTGTTGAACAGGACACACACACACACACACACACACACACACACACACACGCCCTCCGGCTGCTATGGTGACGGCGCACTTCCTGTCTGCTGCGCGCTTGGCAACCAGCCGGCGAATGAGAAGCCGCGTCGCGCGATCAGTCACTCAGCTTCAAGCGAATCGATTCTTGGCAGCGAATCGAAACATCCGAATCGATTCTCAAGAGAAACGATTCAAAAGAACGATTCGTTCGCAGTTTTTTTTTTTTTTTTTTTGTCAGTAGCATTTTGTTCAGTTTTGTTTCACACTAGCAAGCGACTAGCTGTGTTACAGCTCGAAATATTCACATTTTGATAACCTAGTCTGAAAATATCGCGGTTTCACGATATCATGGTACTAATCGACTGTTTAAAAACACGCAAGCCGGTGGTAAAAATGTATTGCATTTTTTTTTTATTAATTAAAAAGGTCTCTTTGCACATCCTTGTAGTTGTAATTGAAAGAGAAAGAGAGAGCGGCTGTGAGGAAACCCGGCGTGCCGAGTAAAAATAAAAATGTACCCAGCGTGGCTTAGCTAAACATGGATGGGATGGGCATACTCTCCTTCACCTGTCAATCACAGTGACACTAGCCAATCATGGCTCTATGACACTAACCAATCAATCATGACTCAATTGACACGATCATCAATCATGACTCAATTGACACTAGCCAATCAATCACTGTGACACTAGCCGATCATGGCTAGTGTAAGATCATGCATGCAGAAGTGGGCGGATAGCGTTTTTCTCTGAGTGTGTTATGCCGCCCTGTGATGCAGCAGGAGCAGCAGTTCAAAAAAGTGCAATTGGCTGGCTTCACATGTCTTGGAGGAAAAACACGTGCTAGCCTCCCGGACTGGTATCCGGCGTATGATTAACTGGAGGGTGGGAATCATCCAGGATTAAATTAAGGAGAAAAAAATTGGGGAAAAATCCATTTTAAAAATACAGCCAAATGGTTTCAGTGCAGTCGCGTCCCTGCGCCATGAATCGGAAGTGCTGTAGTGTGATTTGGGGTGAGTCTGGCGAAATGTTTTGGTGAGTCGCAGCTGGACACAAAAGGGACGAGAACCACCAGAGTAATGAACTTGACCCGGTTTAAAAAAAAATCGACGGTAGGAGAGAGAAATGCGTTTTGTGATTAACCGTGAAATCATAACAATCCTACAAGCGGCAATGTTTTTCTTTCACGCATTATATAAGAAGCCACGATTCCGACGACTGTAGCTAACAAGGCAACACACGACATTTCAATTAAGAATTTACCAATTCTATGTAAATCCATTAGAATGCAGTAGAGAAATAATTTCCTCAAACCAATCCTACTTCACTTTCTCCCTGTGCTTAGTGTTTGACCCAAAAAAAAAAAAAATTGAAGAACATCAAAAGCATTTTACAATATTAAAATGTGTAAAAATTATACTACAAACTGAATACATTACTGATATTACCATCTCATGTGAGAATGGTGCCAGATAGGCCACGCCCACAGCACACAGTAAACCCACCCCTTTGCTCTGACAGTGTTATTGCTCGGCGTTGCGACTCACTTTACTGAATCGATTCTTTCAGTTCATTCGCGCAGGCGAATCGATTCTTCCAACTCACTTTAAAGAGTCGTTTAAATGGAAAGACTCGTTTGCAAATCACCCACCTTTTACTGTAGGTAGAAATTTTGCTTAATGTCTCAGAGTCTCTGTGAAGAAAAAATAAAGTTAGTCTGACTGTTGACTTTATATCAATGTGCTGAAAATGCTCCTGTTGGCTTTTAAAATTCACCTTTATTCACCCGAATCGACTCTTCTGAGCGTGCTTTGAGTCTATAGCTAAAGGTCTATTATCAGAAATACTACAGTCTATATTGTACCTATACTATCTGCTAATCTTTATCTGAAAGCAAAAAAGAAAAACAAAACACAAAAAAAACCTATGTAATGATAGAAATCTAGTCAAGACTACATTTTAAAACTCACAATTCAGATTCATTTCTAATAACACATGCCTTCTCAGTGCATTTTTGACAAACATCATTACAATCATTCAACTCAATCATTGCATTTAAAAAAACAAGACAACTTTAACATGCTAAAATTCATGCATGTGATCAGATTCTCGTTACAACTTTAAAAGAGTCATTTAAATAGGAAAACATGTTGTTTTGTGTTGTTTTTTATTGTTTTTTTTTTTCTTTCCCATGACTCAGTATGAGTTCCTTACCTCAGTCCAGTCTGGTAAGCAGGCCTTCTTAAAGTGTGTTAATCCTTCATTTCACTGCGAATAAGATTAGTACAAAAATAAATGATTAAATAAATCCTGTAAAACTCCTGGCTTGGTGAAAGATTTTCTTACTGATGTCTGAAATGCTTCATGCTCATAACCAAACCACTTTAATGACTTAATGGCAGGCCGGTTTAGCAGCATTATATACACACCTGCAGGCCCGGCCTGCTATTGTAATTAATGGCGTGTATTAGGGCGTCATTTAGCTACCTCCCGTGTCACAGGACAACTCACCCATCGAAGGTTAAAATCCCTATAAACAAGTTTTACAGCGAGCCCCAATACACATCTATTCACGGTTTATAATGACGGGTGGAACAGGATCATACAGGTTCATATTTTCAATGACGTAAAATGACCTACAAATCTCCAGCGACAATGCAAGTACTAAATTCCTCTCTTCTTTCTGTAATTAAAGCAGCAGTTTGTAATATTTCAAAGTAAACATCCTAGTATTAGTACATCTTATTATTTCCAAAATGACACATTAGGAAAACTATGACTTGAGAAACTGCAATGCTTAATTTAGCTATGCTCTTTATTTTGAGACTTTGGTTTACTTTTTTTCTGGCCCAGAAATAGGCTCCGCCCCCATCCGAAGCAGAAAAGCAGGCTCGTTAATATCTTCAGTGTTATAGCAATTTGCCTCATAGCCAGCAGAGGGCTGTAGAAATGACAAACAACTCCTTTAAAAGACATTTAGAACAGGATAGGCTTCTTTTTAAATAACGATAATAATATAAAAATAATAATAATAAAAAAAATAATAATGGAAAATTGGAGCCATTTGTTATAATGACCTTCTCCTCTTATTTTGGGTCTGGGTGAAATATATTGTATTTTCTGTATTTCTGGGTGTTTTTTTTTTTTTTTTTTTTTGGTAAATTAGTGAGTCACAGAGGCAGGGGCAAAAAAAAAAAACTAAATAAATAAAAAAGGCACCTCCTACATTCAGTGGGAGAAAAAAAAAGGGGAAACCTGGAGGGCATTAATGTTTTTTCTACTATAGAGTAGTATATCAGTAGTATTTCTACCCTATCAGGCAAAATCTCCTGCACATACGAGCACCTAGAGGGCACTTCATCTCATTTTATTGCATGTAGAGGAACCTTTAGTGCACGGCATCATGTATCCGTCACTGGAATGGCACCTTAGAGGCACCCTGGGGGGCACTTCTTCACATTCTCTAGCATGCAGGGCCACCCTAGGGGGCACTTCTTCATGTTTTCTAGCATGCCTGGGCACTCTAGAGGGCAATCCGTCAAGGGCAGTCATTAGGGCACTTCACCATGTTTTCTCCAATGTAAGGGCAACTTAGAGGGCATTTCATCACCTTTTCTTCCAATCGAAAGGCAGTCATTAGGGCACTTCATCATGTTTTCTCCAAAATAAGGGCACCCTAGAGGGCACTTTATCACATTTGCTGTGTTTTACAACCGTGGAGGCACTGCCCCAAGAACCCCCCCCCCCCCCCGCCCCAGTCTGCCAGCCTGTCTTATGCATAATTTTTTCTAAATGAGGAGAGGTGGCAGTATTTGAAACTTAAATAGTCTGTGATCTTTGGAAAATCCCAGTACCTTTTGGGTAAGTTGTGTTCCTGAAGCCTACAGTTCCTCTAATAAGCACTTTAACAAGGCAAAGGGATTCCCCAAGATAAAATGGTGAGGGGAAAAGGGCACTAAAATGAGGCCAGCGCGGTATTTAAGGTAAAATTCCTTCTTTTGTGGAAGTGTAGTGTTCATGCCCTCTGGTGTGCTGTGAGAGAACTGACACTCCTGCTGCCCAGAGGCCATTTTGAATATCACAGCATGAATATCACTAAATTACATGCTTTCAGTTATGATAAGCTTAGAGCTTTTTTATCATAAGTTTAATATTAGGGTTTTTTTTCAATCGAACCACTTTATGCATAAAAAATCTGGTGGATCTCTCATAAAGCACACAATTTCAACACACAGTGTCGGGAATAGTTCAGAAAAAATACACATATTTTATACACTTTCTCTGGTGCAGAAATCTGCTGTCTAGTAATCCAAGTAAATAAATATACGCATTTATTTGAGTAAATATAAATAAAAGATAAAAATTATATCTAAAACCTAATAATACTATATAGTATATAAAGCAATACAATTATTATAATTAATATGATTAACAACAACAACAACAACAACAACAACAACAATAATAATAATAATAATAATAATAATAATAGAATATGCATACAAATCTGAATCTGCAAAACTGTCAAATATATTTCTACTATAATGTATTAATATTTAATTATCAATATAAATTATAAATCATATATTTATTGCTCTTCTTCTTCCTGTTCTTATTCTTTTATTGTTGTTGTTATAATAAATATTAGAACGTGCATTAAAAACGCCATAGGATATATCCTGAATTAATAATAAAATCAAGCTATAACATTATTCTAATCGCCATGATCAATAATAATAATAATAATAATAATAATAATAGGAAACACTTCAGCAGTATAAACACTTCTCCTACAAGTCCCTTGTGCTTCTTCCGGCTCGCGCCAATTAGGACAGTCCGAAACTTTAGCTAATTAGTGGAGAGAGCGCGCGCGCACACACACACACACACACACACACAGAGGCGTGCGCGCGGCTGTGAGGGACCGGAGCTCTCCTTTAAACCCGCGACACGCCTCAGGCATCAGCGGGTCGCTGTACAGATGTGAAGGTGTTCTCACACACACACACACACACACACACACACTCGGGGCCGTCGCTCTCCCTCCCACTCCGTTATCGCTCTCCGTGTTTTATGTCTGCGTCACAACAAGTCGCGAGAGAGAGAGAGAGAGAGAGAGAGAGAGGCGGAGATGATGGCGTCTCTGGCGGGCTCCACTGTCTCTGACAGCCGCGTTTAATAACATCAGCGGGAGACGAAAAAAAAAAAAAAAAAAAAAAAAAAAGCACGGGAACATGACGAAACGGCGCTCGCGCAGGACGGCCGGCGGCGACACAGACGGACGGACCAAGCGCGCGACCGCTCACTGACTGACACTGACGCGTCCAGGGGTTTTTATTATTTTTTGGCGCGCGCGCGTGCGCGCCTGTGTGTGTGCGTCCATCATAAATCCGTATCGCCGACAGTAATTGTGAGGCGCGGCGAAAACATCACAGCGGGAAGGTCGGACGTTTCATGTCAAGCTCGCGCGGCGGGCTCGGTGACCCCGCGCGACTTTCCAGGTTAGCTCGCGAGCCCTTTGCCAGCAGAGCACAGCTCGCGCGATTATCTTTTTTTTTTTTTTTTTTTTTTTTTTGCTTAATTAATTGATTCACGGGCTCATCGTGCGTGTGTCGCGCGCATGTATCCAGAGTTGCATGCACGGATCAGAGCAAATCCTTACATGCATCCTAAATTATTCAGTTCATAATTGACTTGATCTTTTCTTTTTTTTTTTTTTTTTAATCTGCATGTAGATGATACTGATGCGTTATGACGGCGCTGTGAGCGGAGTGCACTACAATAGGCTGTTGCATAAGGATGAATGCATTTGATCATGTGTGCCACTGCATAGCTGATTGCCTCAGTGCAGCTGCCTCAGTGCTGAATGATGCTGATCATTCAAACACCGTCCTGTCGCCATGCACGCGCCTTACTCTGAGCGAGATTAGCACTTTAGCTTTCTGAAGACTCTCAGGGCACAAGTGCACAACTTTGCTACAGTTTGGTGGTTTTTCTCGCTCTTAACAAAACTTCTACAAAATGCCCTCAGGTGCGCTTGAGCTGAGAAACGGCACACTTGTGGTTCTTGAGGTTCTCGTTCTGTGCGAGTACGTGAGCTCTTCGAGGTCCTGTTTCTCCATTTGGGGTTTTAAAACTGTTCTGCGTGTGCACTTCTCTGGGAAAGACCCTCAAGCAGTGTTCTCTCAGAGCAAAACTCAGCAAGGACAGTTCTGAAGACTAAATAAAACATAGTCTTCAGGTGTCTTTCATCATTTGTTTATCTTATCCCACAGCACTGTTCAATTCTGGCTTCTGCCTGGTCAGAAGGTGTTGATTAATTTTCTGTAACAGCAGCTCTGACAGTAGTACATCTGCAAGTCACAGGTTTATATGAATATTAATGCGCCCTTTCCAATACATTATTGTTTCTATAGTAACAGCTCATTCACAGGGACTTGTACAGCAGACGCTCCACTAATAATAAATGGATTAAAAATAATTGTTGATGTGGTGAAGTTTCCTGTAAAGAGATGAAGGAGTTTCTCTCCCTACGAGTCTCCAGTCTCCTAAACAGACCACATTACAGTTATTCCGATATCAGCCCCATGTCTAACACAGCAGCAAGCGTTTGGAGTTCCTGTCACGTTCCAAAGCTGAGATCCGAGGCTCAAAGACGGTGGGAAGAGGGATTTATTTTTCATCTCAGAAAACCTAAACTGAAAATGATGCAAATTCTGAAATTAAACAAACAGAAAGGCACAATTCTTTCACTATTTCTTGCTGGAGTTCTCTGACATGTTCGGTGTCAAACAGCATCTACTCACCGAGACAAATCCTGCTGTTGTATGTAGACGTCCAGGAAGAGTGAAATTTAGCGATCGGTCCAACATATGGAACCCTACTGAATGCATCAGAGCCTCGGATCTCAGCTTTGGAGCGTCATCGGAAGACCAAACTCATGCCGCTGTTTTTGTCTTCACGTCCCTAAGACACTGTGTGAATTTAAGGAAAATTGGAGAAGGTCAAATTTTCCACCCAAAAACACTGTAAGGGGTTAGCCTACTGACATTCTCATTCATAAACGGATTATAAAACGGGTTTCATTGTGGACATGGTGAGGTTTTCTGTAAGGAGAAGCTTATGTAACATTTATGGAAGGAGTCTCCAGTGTCAGCAATTTGTAACAGTCTGTAACTTCACTTTTCCCAACATCTTTACGACAGAGGCGTTTCCTCTTTGCGGTTTCTCGGTAACATAAAATAACAAGCTCATTAACTTCAAGAGGGACAAAAACGAGAGGCTGGTGAGGGAACGACTGTTTATAGCTGCTCTAACGTAAGTGTAAACAGGAACTTACTTGTTTGTTGGCCGTCCCACACCATTAAATATAACTCTAAATGGATAAAACGTATGATGTGTCATTCTTTAATGAATTAAATTGTAAATGCCGGCAACTTGGTGTGGTGTAAGAGGAATGAAACACTCGGGGACATGATGTTAGAGGAAAATAATCTTCAGCGTTGTAGCAGTAACTCTGTCACGTTCGAGTTTTGTGTCTAGAGCTAGCCTTCTCCGTATTCCACGTGTGAAGCTTTTTAGTTTTGATGCAGCACAGATCTGGAACACACCATCAAGCATTTGTCAGGTTCAAAAATCATATTTTTCACCTTGGCTTTTATTAGCTGTACTTTTTCTGGCATGTTGCTTTTACATTCCATTGTGTATTGTATTAAGGATTAGAATTTTATTCCATTTTTACACACTTTCTACTTTCTACCATTTATGTTTTAAGAAATAACATTCTTCTTTCTGTCACTACTATCACTAGTTGCATTATTATTATTTGCCTAGTTTACGGTTGCCCTATTTACCTATTTCTTAAAAGTATTTAATTATTTATTTGAATTTTTATTACTTTTTGGTGGTAGAGCTGGTAATGTTGCCGCTTCACAGCTCACAGCGTTTCGGGTTTGATCCTGATTTCGGGTTACAGTCTGTGTGGAGTTTTGCCTGTTCTCCCTGTTTCACGTCTTTTTCCTCGGGGTTCTCCGGTTTCCTCCCACTGTCCAAAAACATGCAGATGGGCTACTCTAAATTGTCCGTAGGAGTGAGTGAGTGTGTGAGTGTGTGTGTGTGTGTGTGTGTGTGCATGGTGCCCTGCGATGGACTAGCGTCCCAATCCGGAGTGAATTCTTCCTCACATATTTGTCAAGCACTTTGTATGAAAGGCATTTATATGTAATAAATAAAGTTTTTTATTCAAGGGACTCTAAACTTCAATAACCTCAGCAGAATATGATGAAGGTGTCACATGTAATTAAGCGAGTGAATGCCGAGGTTTCATGAAGGCACCAGTAAAACAAAGGGCAACACCCTGGACGTTAATGTCGTTAATTCTTTCCTCTTGTTTGAGATATTGGAGCATCCCAGCGGTGTGTCCTAGGGCTCCATTTGGGACAGAACCCGAACTCTGGACTGGACCTCCAGCCTCCTAGAACCTGAACGGTTCTTCCTTGCTCTAAGGGCTTCTTCTGGACTGTTAACTGTTCTTGCATGTGTGTGTGTGTGTGTGTGTGTGTATGTGGTGTGTGTGGTTGCTTTTTGACATGCCTGTGTCCATCTCTGCACTCAGGATGGGCGTGGTCACTGAAGGAGAAGACGTCTTAGCACGATGGAGCGACGGACTTTTATACCTAGGCAACGTCAAAAGAGTAAGTTTCCCTGATCTATTACATTTGTATCCTGTTATATCAGAAGCCAAATGTCATCTGGCGTTTTAAACCCCGCTCTGTTTCTCAGGTAGACGTCGTCAAACAGTGTTGTTTGGTCAGATTCGAGGATAATTCCGAGTTCTGGGTCCTCAGGAAAGACGTTCAGTCATGTAAGTGATGAAGCTTCACCTACAGTACGTCGTGCTGGGAGCAGCTCTTATTATGGCTCTTTTTTCAGTCGAGTGAATACAGTTTGGAAAACCGAATATTAATTAAGTATACAGTATACTGCAGGAACTAATTAACAAAAGCCTCCACGTAAATAAATTGAACATTTAGCAACTTTTCATAAGTTCCCGCCCCCCACTTTCCTGATGCGAGCTCTAAATAAAAGCACTTATTGTTTAGTATTAATAAATGATTCCATTATTCTCTGTTAATGTATAAAAACATAAAAAAAGAAAGGAACATACTACCTACTCTATTACTTAACAGATACAGAAACACTTCCTATAGTAACATTCTGCATTTACACTACATTGTAGAGGTTGATTATTTTCCTATAACAGCATGTCCTGAAGTGTTTTATTCCTCTTATACCACAGCAGTTCGACAACAATAATATTTTATTAATTAAACCACGGCTTGTCATCCTTTTTTATTCATTTATAATGTATACATTTATAATTATATTCATTAATAACTTATTAACGTTGTGTAACGTGCAAAAAAAAGGCAGTTCCTGTTCTCACGTATGATAACCAGAAACCAGTAACTGTAAACTCTTCTGTCCTGAAGATGTCAGAAAACGTAAAGTTACAGCTTCACCAGCGCTGACACTGGAGACTCCTTCCATAAATGTTAAATAAACACATTTCTCCTTACAGAGAACTTCACCATATCAGTGATTACTCCCATTTTTAATCTGTTTATTGTTGATAGAAATGATAATATTACGATAATGACATTACTGTCAGAGCTGCTGTTTTAGGTCAACACCTTCTGACCAATCAGAATCCCGAATTCAACAGCGCTGTGGTATAATATATCAGTTTACTATAGTTCCCCAGTGTGACACTTCCTGTTTCTCTCTCTCTCTCTCTCTCTCTCTCTCTCTCTCTCTCAGTCTCAGCCAGTGGAGAGGAAGTGTGTTGTGTCTGTGACGGTCCTCCTCTTAAAGAGCCACTCATAAACTGTCTGAAATGCCGCCACAGTAAGTAAACATCAGGGTTTTTTTTTTTTTTTTAATAAAAGAGTATTTATTGATATAATATTTATTAAGAGATTTTAAAAAACTCCCATGATTCATCAGTAGGTCCATTTTTTTCCTTATTAATAAATCCCTTTTCCAAGTAGCGTTACTGTAGCTACTGAATAATACGCTGGGAGTTTACGGGGTTAATATTAAGCAGAAGTTGAAGTTTTTGTATTGCTGTATATGTAAAATAATGTTACTTTATGTGCTTTTTTCCCTTTGACTTTGTTAATTTTACTACAGATAGATTTACATGACCACTGATTCCTTATTTATGACTTTTTTATTTGCCATGTGACAAATCCTCTAATGTAAATGGACTGCTTGTTTTGATGTAGTTCATTAGTTAAAAGTTGATCATCCACCATCCTGTGTTTTTTTTTTTACCCTTCTGACGATTAGAGATTGTTTACAAACCAGTTAGAATATCTACAGTGCACTTTTTATTAAGCGAGCTATGAGTTTTGTTTACAGATTCTTTCTATCAGATCATAAAAGGTGGTCGACTCTGTCAATTACTTATTCATTACTACACACGACAGCTTTAAATATTTAGTGTCCTTTAAAATGTTATGGGTTTAGAAAATGTAGAAAATAAATGTTCCTCAAGATTTTTCTTTGAGTGGTTAAGCGTAGGTAGAAATATTAATATTTTAAAGGTTCTTTAAGGTCCAAAGGGTTTTTTGTTACACCTTAAAATTGTTCTTAACTTAGAATGTTGTTGTTGTTGGAACCCATGACCCATAAAGCACTTAGTGAACATAGATGAATGAATGTTACTTGTTTAAATTGAGGTAAGACACTACAGCGAGAAATGACAGTCGTCTTCCTGATTTTTGGACAAACTGTATCTAGCACGTGCCTACTCTTAAACCATAGTAACAAAAATGTCAAAATTCTGCATTATTATGTTTATTTTGGCATTTTTTGTATTTTCTACTTGCAAATATCACACTTTTTGAAACCTGTTCCTGTTAAAATCATTTAAATTTTTATCCAAATTCTAGATTTTTTTTGTTTTGTTTAAATAAAGAATGTACATTTATGCATATTTAATTAGATAAAGCATCATTTGGAAAAAAGGTCCAATACAAACATTTTGTGTCTTGCTTTAAATGTCTTTGTCTTCTTTGTTTTGTCCTGTGGGTGTGCAAACTTTTGCACTCAACTGCAAATGAATTAAAATGCAAGGTTTTGTGGCTATTTCAGGTTATCATGCTCAGTGCCACACCCCGGCCATCGACCCCGAGGTGGACAGCGACTCCTGGATCTGTCGCCAGTGCGTCTTTGCCGTCGCCACCAAGGTCGAGTTTCGAATTTGCTCGATTTTGTAGTTTATGGAACTGGCGAGAGAAAATTCCTGTCACGGCTTCAGCGTTAATGCAGATCTCTACTTTTGTGGATGTCTATGAATTACTTATGCGTCTCTGCATGTTTTAGGCAGCGTGTGATGGCTGCGAGTTCTTTAATCTGTCCATCATTACTTGCATTTCACACTCACACACATTTCACACTTATTATTCTTACTCATGTGACCCTCGTTCCCAAAACATAACAACTCTCTCTTTCTGAACCGTTCCTTTCCCAAATTCAGTCTGAATACGAGCTCTATTTCCATTTCTCCGGTGGCAGAAAGCAGTCAAAGCATGCTGAATACGTTGATTATGTCACTATAACAGCGTGCACTGCCCTTACCTACGTTCCCATCGCTGATCTGATTGGCTGTGTTTCATCACAGAGAGGCGGAGCCTTAAAACGAGGGCGCTTTGCTCGACTCATGCAGTTGATGAAGCTGAGGCTGCCCTATCAGCTTTCCACTCTGGACTGGGACGCTCAGCATCTGACCAATCAGCAACAGTGCTACTGCTACTGCGCCGGCCCAGGAGAGTGAGTCACGTTATAAAACGTATCATTTACGATTGAATAATAACATGGGGATTGGATTTGATTGGAATTGTAGACTTGTACCGAACATGTGACAGGAAAGTGTCATTGCATCATAAAACAGAAGAGCCAATCCGGTTTAATATGCAAATTACAGGAAAGAATTGCAAAGAAAATGGGAACGTAGGCTACTTATTGCTATATATCTTGTTAGCTAGCTTGCTTGTCACCTAATCGTCAGTTTTAATTATATGATACTTGACTGCTAGCAACACAATATATAAAATGTACTAGTTGGCTGCTAGCATAGAATACACAAGTGTGCTAGTGACTTGTCTACTTATTAACGTCATATAATAGCCAGATATTCGGCTACCTTTCTAGCAAACCAGTCTACTAGATTTAATGTTAGCTAGCTTGCTAGTGACCTTGGCTACTTATACACAGTATACACAGTATAATAGCCTGGTGTTGGCTAACGTGTTAGTGAACCTGGATGCCTACTGAAGGCAAGAACTAAGCTAAGTATTAAGCTGGCAAGGTAGCAGGCTGGTGTTGCACATTAAATATTCTTTTAACAAATTCTTTTAGACATGCACATCCTTGTTTTTTTTTGTGTTTAAAAATGACAGTTCTGTTTTTTGTCGTTTTGTAAATCTTCATGGGATACTGAAATGAAGTTTATCTAATGTGCTATAAAGCGCATTATTTGCTTTCTTTTGTCAAATCTGTCGTAGCACAAAATAAATATGGTAGTTTTTTGCTGGCTAATGCTGAATTAATTCAGTGGGTTACGTGTGGGTTACATTGCTGCTGATTTCAGTCAAACTTTTTCGACTATGATGTAATTTTTTAAAATAAATGTAAACTGATGAAAACTAATTGCGTACTTTTTGTTCTGTCATGAGGTGGAACTTGAAGATGCTGCAGTGTGGCAGTTGTGGCCAGTGGTTTCATGAAGCCTGCACTCAGTGCCTGACCAAACCTCTGCTATACGGAGACAGGTTAGCATTGTGTTAGCGTCATCACTAAACCCATGCACACGTTTTACATTTTACATGCTGTTCTTTATTTTTATTACATTTTTTTTTTTTTTTAGGTTTTATCACTTCCAGTGTTCAGTGTGTACAAACGGACCTGAGACCATTCAGAGACTTCCCATGACCTGGTAAGATCTTCTTTCTCTTTCCTGATATCAGTGAACAAAATATCGCTAACGTTTTTTTTTTCCGTAAGTGTTACTGTTTTGTGATTTTGTTCCATCTATCCAGGGTAGATTTGGCCCATTTGGTGCTGTATCATCTGTCCCTGTGCTGCAAGAGGAAATACTTCGATTTCGATCATGAAATAATGGCCTTCACCAACGAGAACTGGGATTCTTTGCTGTTAGGCACGGTAATGTGAACAAGTCTAGAGATTAGCATGGCTGATTAGCACAAGTGGATACATACACTATAATTTCTGTACAATAAGACACTTTTTTTTTGCATCTACTTCATGCTCGTACTCAAAAGTCAAGACGTTATTGTATATGTAATTTACATTTTAAATTCTTGAGCTCATTATCACCAGCAATGTCGAACAAACAAGCAGCACTTCTATGGAGTCTGCTTCTGATTGGCCCAAAAATGACACACTTCATAAAATATCCAGAACTTTCTTCTGTTGCTCTTCTTCGTTGGCTTTAGACTTATCTTTCTGTTCACATGAGGCTCCTGATAATTCCCTCAGAAATGTACTAGGTCTCATCCTGGTCAGTTGCTGTCTCAGTCTTCTTGGGATTTTGACTCTGGATTATTGGATGATGGATTTATTTATTTAAAAAAAACTGTAATTGGCTGTAATATCCAACTAATCATCCTGTAGATTTTCGATGAACAAGATATTAGAGTAGATATGATATGATCCATAACATCTTCCGTTTTGAGAAACTGAAAGTGCACATTATATCGCGATTGCCAGACGAACACAACTTTTAAACATTCTGGATAAACGCGTAAAGCTTGATTTAGTACATTGTGTAGGAGCTACTTTCTACCATAGTCACGCTGCTAAGAGCAAAATATGATTTTTCTTTTGTTACCATAATCACAGCAATAAATGTGAAAAAAAAAACAAACTTTGCTACATGAAAAAACTTGTGCAGACTCACTGAAAGTGGACAGCTGAAGAGTGGAAGCCGATGTGGTCTTCTGCTGCTGTAGCTCATCCGCCTCAAAACTCGACACGCTGAGATACTTTTCTGTTCAGCGCGATTGTAAAGAGTGGTAATTTGAGTTACCGTAACCTTCCTGTCAGCTCGGACTAGCCTAGCCATTCTCCTCTGACCTCTCTGGTTCTTCATTTTTCCTCATTCTGATGTTTGATGTGAACATTAACTGAAGCTCTTGACCTGTATCTTCATGATTTTATGTCATGACTGTCACGACTGTGTCTAATACTCCAGACTGGCTTATAGTCTGGAAAATATTGTAGAGACATTAGATACGATTAAGTAGATTATTATAAAATGTCATGGCTACGCATTTAATGTAATCTAATAATCAGTTTAGGTGAATTTCAGCCACAAGCTTTTGGTTTATATCTGTGTTCATTTATATGCATGTGACAGTTTCTCTGTGTTTTTAGTTGTCAGATACGCCTAAGCAAGATCGCTGCCACAACCTGCTCAATGCATTAAATTCCCACAAGGACAGGTGAGACACTGTTTAATGGAAATTAACATAAACAGACAATACCGGTGCAGTTTCATGAAATCTGACAAGCAAAAAAAAAAAAAATTGTGGGATTTTTTTAATGTGATCTACACTCCAAACAGGTCACACCTCTGCTGTATTATATTATATTTTAACTCTCATCAACTCTAAAGGTTCGTCTCGGGGAAAGAGATCAAGAAGAAGAAGTGTCTTTTTGGCCTTCAAGTGCGAGCTCCGCCGCCGCTGTCGTCCGATTCCTCGCCCCTCATCACCGAGCAGCCCATCAACATCACGCACCGCAAAAGGTCAGCACAAAGCAAAGGTCATGCTGGCCTTCTGTTTCATACACACACACACACACACACACACACACGCACGTTGTATTCGATCCAATTAAATTTGTGTACCACACTTTAACTTCAATTCAGCTTTAAATTCAAATTCTAAATAATCAGATGTCTAAAATATTAAATTCAAATTATGGTGCCGTGACACATTTTCAAAGTCAGTTGATCAAATTTAAATTTTAAGCACAAATTTCAGTGCAGTTTCAGTCGAATGACGACTCGATGCAAGTTTGGTTTCGATGGTCAGAGAACTTTATAGGAACAAGACATTGCATGTGTTCGGCTTTATAGGTGTTCATTCTTCCTTTGTTTTCAATTTATCAGTAAAAAAGTAACAAAATGCTCAAATAATGTATGTTACGATAATAATAGTAACCAAAAAAAACAATGAAAGCTCAAACGTTCAATGAAATCTCTCTTTCTTAAGTAAGCAGAGAGGGTGTTATAAACATTTATTTTTTTTTAAAATAGAGGTACATTTTCCTTTTTTCCTTTCAGAACCCATGGGAGTGTAATCTTTTGCACAACCCCATTTATTACTGCACTTTTTGCAACTTCTTTATAAAAAGAAACCTCATCAAGGTTACTGAGAGCTCTTTTGTCATCTGTGTCGTTTGGTCTGCAGCCCGCTTTCACTGCCGTGCCAGAGACGACCGGTGGGCTCCGAGTCTCGCAAATCAAAGCGGCGCATCGTCGAGACACTTCAGCAGGTCAGCATTTCTGTCTCTAACGTCTGCCTACACTGAAAATGAGCTCCAGTGTTGATTCATTTTCTGTAACAGCAGCTCTGACAGTAGTGCAGCTGCAAATCACAGGTTTATATTAACGCCCTTGTTCGAATACATTACCGTTTCTATAGTAACAGCTCATTCACAGGGACTTGCACAGCGGATGCTTCACATAAACAGATTAAAAAAATTGTTGATATGAAATTTCCTGTAAGGAGAAATATGTTTATTGAATCTTTATGGAAGGAGTCTCCAGTGTCAGCGCTTTGTACCAGTCAGAGGTTGTAACTTTAGGTTTTCCGAGATGTTCAGGACAGAAGAGTTTACACTTCTTTGCGGTTTCTCGGTAACATGACAAGCTGCGTTTTTTTTTGTCTTATTAACTTCAGGAGAGAGAAAAGAGAGAGTCTGGTGAGGGAATGAATATTTATAGCTGCTATAATATGAATGAGTACAGAAACTAACTATATGTAATATAAACTATAAGAAGCACAACGTGTCTTTCTTTAATTAATGAAAAATTGTAATCGTCAAAATGCTGCAGTATTAGAGAAATAATGCTCACTGGGATCGGGACCTGTTCCAGACGCACTTTACAGTCGGTAACAGTTCAGCCAGGTGGCGCTGGCACACGGACAGTTGCTGAAGTCTGGGTTTAGAGCGTAGGTGGAGCGTCATCAGTACGTGTGCTGTAGGGTTTTCAGCACCATCTTCACAGAACATTTAAATCATCAGCACGGACAGGAAAGCACGAAGGCGAGCCGCAATCCGATATCTGTTCATCAGCAGCAATCCACAATCTGTGTGGTGATACACAAACCCTTGATGGCTTCTTATCTGCCTGTGTGTGTCTGTAGAGATGCTGCGTCATGCTGCTATTGTCAAACGAATTTGGCAGAAGGGAAATGCGCTGGAGAGGAAATGTCATCATTTGGATTCTGCATGAGTGCTAAACATCTGACGCCGAGCTCGAACGCATTGAAAATCGCTAACGATGTGCGCACGTCCAGCTCTGTTTAAAAGATCTAAGACTTATCGAGCATCTCGGGCTAATCTATTCTGCAAGATTAGGTCCCTTTTTATCCATATCACTGTGTTTGAAATCATACACCGAGCCACAAGTGATGCTGAATTAGCATTCTGACTCATAAGTGTGATATTGTCATGGTGGCGCCAAAGGGAACAGAACCGCACTACCCATCAGCCCCAGCACGTCACCTGACTCACTAATCACTCTTACCTGTGTCTCGTTATGCCCTGTTAGTGCCACTATATAGGTTCTAGTGTTTCAGCGTCTCACCATCAAGCTTTCGTTGTAGTTGTCGTTTGGGCCTCGTTATATATCTGTACGTCTCTTGTCTCGTATCCACAGTCCATGTTAATGGTTCTTGTTTTCACTGTTTTGTCTGTTTTGGCTTTATCTTCTTCAATAAATTACCTACGCTTGCATCCTCCTCCTCTACCAAATCCATGACAGATATATATGGACTTTATCTTTTAGTACACCATTAGTGGTTTCAGGAATTAACAGGAGTTTTGAAAACGTGAAGATCGATCTGAACAACCAATTTTGTCCACTTAAGTCCATTAAAACAATAAAAAAATGCTAAAGTATCTATGAAGTTGGATAGATAACACGGGAGCCTTTACTTTATTTAGCGATGTAGTGTTAGCGTACATTTTTTGGGTACATTCTTCATCCATTTTTTCATGGATTAAGTACAAATGAGCATGAATTTTGAAAATGCATGTTTTTTTGTTTTTTTTTTAAAGTAGACTCTTTATCGAATTAAATCTATTGAAAAAAATAATCCAAAAAACAAGCTAATGTAGCTATCAAGTAGCATAACTTAAAAAGTTAACTGGTGTTAGCTTTGCTATATTGGCTAACAATCGGCTAGCTAGCAGTGTAGTGTTGTAGCATACATTTTTGGGGTACATTGTTGAGGATTTAATTACAAATTTAATAAATTGAACAAAGATATTTCAAGACACTTCCATTCACTTAAATCTGTTGAAAGGAAACACACTAACGTAGCTAGCTTGCTAACCTGTACTAATTTTCATATCAGCTAACTAGCAGCCTAACTATATTAGCAGTGTAGTGTTGGCATCTATTTTCCTCAGTGATGTATGTTTTAAAAGTTACTCTCACTGTTTTCTCTCCTCTCCAGCCGTGTCCACCTGCTAACCAGATCAATCTAGTACCATGTTGTCACGGGTGTGTGAACGGCGCGAGCGTCTATAACTCCCGGAAATCCGAGGAGGAATTAGCGCTGGGGTTGGTATTGATGATCAGTGGTATAGACTGAGGGCATTTCTGTTTTTATAATTTTATAGCGTTCTGAAAATCCCAGGATCTGGGAACAATATCTTTTTGTTTAGTTACAGACTTTATGTCATTTGTTATGGAAACCTGAACCAAATATGAGCTTCAGTAATCAATTCTACCATTAAATTATAACTGCCAGAGATTTTTAAGTGTTTTATTTGTGTTTTTTATTAACAGGTCACCCCCCAAGAGAATGTTCTCTCTGTATCACCCGTCGTACAACGGCTCTCAGGGTCTGCCTCGAACTCTGCATCACTACAGGTCTGTGATCTTTTGGTTCTCGTCGTGTCTCCGCCCCCTGGCCTGTTATTGGTGTGTTTCCTGATTGTGCTCAGGTGTTCTGTATTAAATCCTTGACTAGTTTGTCTTTATATACCCTGTTCTGTCTGCATAACGAAAGGATGCGTAACGTAAGCGTCGTGTCAAGAATCGCGTCAGGCGTCTCGTCAAACCCTCAGTCCATCCACACGAGGTGCTGCCTTCAAGTCCTGTAATTACGAGGTGAACGCTCATGAACGCTACTACAATGTTGTAATTACTACTTGGGAACAATGAGCCCCGACTTCCTAAGCTTGGGGGCGTGTCAGTAACGAAACGTCACTACGGCCCCCAGTATGAATGTGACATCTACAACTGACGGTTGATTTAAGTGATAATTCTGATTCTGTGTTAACTGTTCAGTACTTTATTTTCTTTCCGTAAGGCAAAATAAACTTCTTGTCATTGATGTCACAAAAAATTTATAATTCTTCTCATACCATCCATTTTACCGACCAAAATCAGACACAACATGTTGTAATCGCCACCTCCGAACTCATACACACGATCTTCCGAGGACGACTTGAAGCAGCATCAGCTGTGTTTCTGTATTAATCTGTTTTGACCAACTCAGCATTTATATTTCTGGTTATTTTTTTAAAGTCTATTTTGCTACCAGAACCCTCCATCTATAATTCTAACATTTGTTCAGAGTGAAGCTGCCAAAGTTGGAAAACTTTCAACTATTCAGTTGACCAATCAGGATGTAAGCTGGGGGTGGAGAAAAAAACAAACATGGAGGACAAAGTGCTGGTGAAACTTAGTGAGTGACTATGAGGAGATTCATGGCATGCTGAATGGAAAGAATTTCATTACCAATATTCCAGTGTAGCAATGTGTGTATTTTGGGATGTTCACCAGTAACGTCTCACTTCTTTATAGCAAAGGCAAACAACCTCCTCATCATGAGGGTAACATCAAACTTTATTTCTGATAATAATAAATCTAAGTTAGTTAGCAGATACGAGCTAGGACTGAGCTGATTTGTTTCAGCACAAAAGACACTCCAGTGAGCGATTATTGTGTAAAAGAGAAAAAAGACTGCAAGTGTGAAAGCAACAATTTCATCAAATTTACTAAAGCAGTTTACTAAAGCACTCATTTAGCGTTCTGTTAGAATCTGAGTGGAAAATGAACAAGTCCTTATAGTATATCTATCTATCTATCTATCTATCTATCTATCTATCTATCTATCTAAATGCAAACAGGGCTTTGGTGGAGCATTTGTTCCTTATTTAATTCAACCCCACTGAACACCTCTGGGATGAACTGGAACTGGAGACTCCTTACCCGACATCAGTGTCTGAGCTCACTAAAGCTCTTGTAGCTGAATGAACACAAATCCCCACAGCCGCGCTCCAACATCTAGTGGAAAGCCTTCCCAGAAGAGCGGAGCTCATTATAACAGCAAACACAGGGGGACTAAATCTGGAATGTGATGTTCAACAAGCACATGTTGGTTTGATGGTCAGGGGTGCACATACTTTTGACCGTATGGTGTATATTGAGGTTCTTAGAGTTGCATCAAATGAGGCTCAGTCAATCAGAATTTTAGAACTGAAACGATCCATTTCATAATAAATCGTTTAAAAAAACGGTATTGTTATATATTTCACCTCCCCCAGTGCTGAGGACCCATGTCGCCTTCCTGCGCCCTGTCTCCCCTTCTCCATGTCGTCCACTCACCCACCAGGCCAGAGGTTTGAGCAATGCCCATCTCTGTTCCTGCACGACGTCGCCCCGTACCCCAACGGCGTGAGCTTGGAAGGGCACACGGCGGCACGAGGCTGGGGCGGAGGCGAGGCTGTGAGGATCCTGGCCAGACGCATCACGCCGGACGGAAAGGTCCAGTACCTGGTGGAGTGGGGAAACGTGAGAGTTTATTAGAGCGAAAACAAACAAAACTACCGACGGTACAACAGAAAAATGACACTAATCCAGGTCGAGGCTCGACAGCGACTTCACTCTGTGGGATTAAACTGTTAGAAATCATCCCTCTCTCCTTTCCACGGCGTCTCCTGTACTTCGAATACTGTTAGAAAACACCTTTAGAATGCCTTGAACTTTACTATCCTGATTTGTATCATATATAGTATAATAGATATATTCATGTTAACTACATGTCTGAATTATGAGTCTTTTTTTTTCTGAAGAGAGATTTATGGCAAGGTGATAAATTACAGCAGTATTTGTAACAATACCGTAAGACAAAAGGAGGGCATCCTGGATAAATTCTCACGATACGTTTAATGAGTTACCTCTTATTATGCAAGTGTAATTTTATATGGCTGATGATGAGAAGAGTTCATTTTGCACATTTAGAGATAATCTGAAATGTCCTGTAGCACCTCTCTTTTATTCTCTTTTTATTCAAATATATTATTTTGGTGTTGGATATATACAGTATAAGTTTATATGAGTGTATTATAAGTGCACTATTTTGTTTTAGGTCCATAGTGAGAAAACAGCACATGTAAACATTTACAGAAAAAAATGTCAGCGTTTCATGAGTGAGACTAAAAGCCCAATAATAACTAGGATAAATTAAAACAGAGGAAAAAATTATTTCAAACAGCGCAAACTGTTTGGTAAAACCATTTAAATAATTTATTACTTAGGTTTTTAGATATTATCTCCATAAATAAGTGTGTACGGAATAAAATGGAAACATTGACATGAAAGCAATTGGTTTTTAAATCATTGTTTTAGTTATTAATTAATTAATTATTAATTAATTAATTAACTAAATGAATGCATTATTAATGATGACCTAGCTCTATATAGTTCACTTAATTTTGACTTTTTAAAATTTAATATAAATTCAATTTCAGTCATAGTTTAAGTAGCTTTATATGATTCATTTTAATTTTAAATTTAATGACCATTTAATTCAATTTTTTTTAAAATAAATGTATTAATTTAAGTATTTAATCATTAAATAGTCATATACTGTATAGTTAATTATTTTTTATTTTATATTTTTATTCAAGCTTAATTTATACAATCATTTAAGTAGCCATATATAGTTTAATTTTTTTTTTTTTATTTATGTGATCATTTATGCAATGTTTTTTTTATTTTTTTTATGTAGTTTGTTATTTTTTTGTTCTCAAATGATTTACGTATCTTTCTGTAACTCCTGGAGCAGAAATACTACATGCCAGGATCTTTCCTCACTAAATATTTCCTCAGAAATGCTCCACGCAAGAACTAAACTGGCTCAGGAATGTAAAAAGTACCGAGATATGATACCAACGTTAATGCGTGAGGTAACAGGTCAGTCCTAGTTCTGTGTGAAGCTTTAGAAACAGATTAGCAACAAAATATTTCTCTGCAAACAAGAGACCGAACGCTGAGTCGAGTCTGAGAAAGAACAGATCACCATTAGTGGATGAAATGAATGTATTTTTTTTTTTTAATTGTGATAAATTATGTACACCACCTGTGAAGTGTTTTAATGTCATAGACAGAAAAATCAATTCAGGGTTAACTCAAGGGACAAAACTAGTGGACTGTACTTTTTTTTCTTCATTCATTTATTATTTTTTTTGTTCCAGATGTGTACAGTACCGTGTACAGGTTGATGTAATAATGTAATAAAAAAAGTTGCTCATCACATCGTAGGAGGAATCGAAATGAGTAGCCGATCCTCGTCCACCTCCTCCATCCGTCCCGTACCTGGGATTATTTGAAGATCTTTGTGAAATAAACAGACGTGAAGAATAAAAAGGATTTAAAAAAAAATCGACTGTTTTGCTTTATTTCATGTGCTATAGTTAAATTATGTATCTTAACCTCTAATATATTTAAGGCTAATAGAACAGCCTTCAATTAACAGGAGTTTGGACACTGTACATGAAAGGGTTAAATGGCAAGTTTCAAGTTTATAACAAGTTTCCCAGCAAAAAAAAAAAAAGCATACTAATGGGACCAAACATCAGCCCTTGAGGCCAAACTATCTGCACTAAAATGCATCCGCTAATTATATACGAGAAAACATATATAAGTAAAAGTTACTTGATTAAAGGTAGAAGTATGGCATCATAAATCTACTTGAGTAAAAGTTTTTTTTTTTTAAAGTATACATTTAAACATACTGAAGTATTCAAGAGTAAAAACTGACTGATTAACTGATCAACTGAGGAGGCATTAGCACAAAAAAAGAACTAGCATTGAAATTTAGCAAACTTAATGGCTTAATTTTATGGCAAACTTTTATTCCAACGATATTTATGTAAAGATGATCCAGAAAAAGAGAACAGCAGCTCAAAGACTAAATAGCACAGTTTCATTGATATGAATTTGATTGGATGTCTTTAAAAAAAAACCAAAAAAACAAATTGAATTAAGTAAATAAGAACACAACTGATTTGTGTGTAGCGATTGGGCAAGAAAAATATCTCAGTATTTGAGATTTGTAACGAGTACTTCTGAAGGTCAAAATTAGAAGTAAAACGTAAAAGTGTTTTTGTAATTTTACTTGAGTAAGAATACAAGTGTTTCAGTTTCAGTAATATTTGAGAAAAGTACAAATATTCGAAGTACAGTTACTCAATTATTTTCCACTCTTGCCGCTCATCCTACGTGATATAAAGATAGCACTTTATATAAAGGTGGTGTTAATAAGGCGTAATGATGTTAGTGCTTAGAGTAATAGAGTTATAGAGAGTGAAAAAGGTCCATGTTGATTTCACGTTCAGGCATACGGTATAATTTGATGAGGCAACATCTACAAAACTAAAGGAAGCTAGCTAATATTAGTACTGAAATGTTGCTAGCGAGTGTTAAATCTTTCTGGATGGTCAAAAATGCTGCAGTTTCACTAGAAGTAAGATGACTGAAGAATCAGGAGACTGAGAACCAGGGTATGGACAAAGAGATGGTTTATTGTGTGCACAGAAGACAGCCTGGACACTCCATAATCGAAACATAAGCCGGACACAGCCGACTTTTATGCTGATGTGTACATGTGAAGCACATACCCAAGGCTAATAAGAGAAAATAATCAAGGACAAAAGACATCGTGACCCAGAAAAACAGATACGTGTACATTAGGAGTGAACAAAGGACAGCCACGTATACATCACGGGATCACGAGTAAGCAAAAATCACACTGAATTGATCTTAAATGAGTAAATTATGTAGCATTATGACATAATCAGGAAAATAATGCCACACTCAGTTAGCTGATGATTCTTTGCGCAACCTCACATACTCCTTTAACTTTTAACGCAACGTAAGAAACAGCTTACACAGAAACTTACACATGAAATTTATCATCGCAAATAAATTAGTTGTGTTTTGTTGCAGGAAAACACTTCAGCAAATAGTGAACCTGATGGGCGTAACCAAGCAACAGGAAACAGGAAATGAGGACCATATAAGGAGAGTGGAGGAGAAAACGACATGATGGTGGACACTGTGTTAGTGACCTAATCAACAACTATTGTAACAGGAAATGAACAAAAACAGGAAACGATGCCCATATAAGGAACGTAGAGGAGAAAACGAGAGTGTATAAGGTTCTGTGTTAGTGACCAGAAGGTTGTAAAATCACAGGACTGACAGAAAAACACAGCAGGATGTTTAAGCACCCTCCAATTCTCAGGTCTGTGCTTGGATTGTGTGTGAATTCTGCAAATTATTAGAGGGTCTGGGGGGTTAAATTAAGAAATTACTTAAATTTATATTCTTAATTAACCCCCCAAAGAAGGTAAAGATAAAATGTGGGCGAGTTCTTAAAGGCTACATGTATGCAATCATTTTATTAAACAAGACACGTTTCTACAGCTGGATTTAAAAATAAAAACATGCTTAACTATTTAATTACACTTATTAACACCCCTACAATGGGCCATACCATTTCTTAATCGTTGATGCTTCCTCAAGTGATGTAAATTTAAATGTTACATAAAATTGTCATTAAAATAAGAAAATATACTTTCTGCTGTTGGAGTCAGAACAGTAGGTCACAGTATTTTGCAGAAGGAAAGTCTCTCTAGTCTCTCATTTCCATTTCATTCAAGAAAATGTGCCACTGATTGTGCCGCTGACTCATCGAGTCTTTACTGATATTTATTTCAGCTCTTCATCTCATTCCGCTAATAAGCTCATCTCCTTTACAACCACTGCGCAGCTCAACAAAGAAAAACACCGAGTTAGAGAAATTCATATAGACCTGAGAAAGTTTTAACAAAGCTGATCTTAAGGAGTTTGATGAAACTCTCAGAAAAAAGTAGTTCCGGTCATGTCACACATTCACATGGGTTTGTGGTATCCATACACCAGACACTATAAAAGGTAGTCCCTCCAGTGTTAAAAAGCTGCATACAACTCCATAAGAATAGCTTTAGCTAAGACTTTATTTCATTTATTTCTCATCCTCACAGCTTTAGCTAATCAGTAATACTGGTAGTATCAGATTTGTGATTTTTTTGTTGTTGTTTGTCACATATTGTAACCCTTTCTTGTAGTACACTGATGCTCCATTCCACCAGTGGAAAGGAAATCGACCCATAGGACATTTTCAATCAGTATAAACAAATGAATTATTTTATTGCTGCAAATCTGTTATAAGATTAGTCAGAACACTGTTGGGTTTCTGTGTGTAGAGTATCGTGACTCCTCAAACACTTCACGCCTCTCCACAATAACACTTTTACAGAGATACAACAGACAGCACAGCTAAAGCTTTTTTGGTAGTAAAACACTGTATGCAGCTGCCATAATAAAATTATAAACTTTAAACCTAGTATTCTAGATAAAAAAGAAAAAAGAAATATTTATGAAAAACTGCAAATTCTTAAAGCCCTGAGTATCTAATTTCATAAGAGCCATTAACCACAACTATGGAGTGTGACATCACAAATAAATTCAATGTTGAACATGGGCATGCCCAAAAAAACCACGCAAATTCCAGTTTTTGGCCTCTGGTAAAAAGGGTTAAACATTTTTGAACACATTTCTACAACTGCCCCTAGACCTCCATTAGTTTGGAATGAGTTTTTTTTTTTAAATCCCAGTACATGCTGAAATTCTTGTCCTTTTTCAT
>CM074995.1:1435393-1459477 GCA_037576825.1 Pangasius krempfi
CCACCCTTCCCCCCGAGACACTCCACTACTCGACCCTCCCCCCCCGAACCCCACTATACTATAGTATAGTGTGTGTGTATATATATATATATATATATATATATATATATATATATATATATATATATACATTATACTATACTACGTATGCTTTACCCTTTTAGTATATATACATATACTATACTACGTGTGCTATACTATATACTATGTAACATATTACATCATTATACCACATACGCTATACTGCACCACACTACACTACATTGTATTATACCATACTGTACTATACTATATTACACTATATACACATCCTACACCAGAGGATGTAGTAGTAGTAGTTAGTACATACACTACATATCACAGTAGTTAGTACGTATACTCTACTCTACTATACCATACTTCACTACTCTACACTACACTACACTACACTACACTACACCAGAGCCTGGTTATAACACATGACAACAGTAGTCAGTAGATCATATTATAATGCATAATGTAAAGTAAGTAATGTTATATACTTTTGCATCATGAACTGCTCATACTTGGGCATTTTTGGGGCATTCTAAGATATTATGCATGCTATTTAACATGTGCATTCATAACATTTGGAATGCAGGATTAGGCAAAGTTACCAAATAATCATGTTTTATGGTAGAAATAATGATGCAGTTTTATTGTATTTTACAGTGCGCTGCTAGAGGCAAGATTATACTTTCTGAGCCAGTTTGATGATGTCGTGTTTCTTCTTAATTAAAAGTTTGTTCAGTCTGGTTTTGCTCGCTCTCTCTCTCTCTCTCTCTCTCTCTCTCTCTCTCTCTCTCTGTATTGAGATGGAAAGACAGAAGGAAGGTGTGTATGTGTGAGTGATTGGCCTCAGGGTAATAATACAATGACACAGTTCTAAGTCTATCTCTGGATTGAGGACAGATCATCACTATAATTATGCTTTATCTCTCAGGACTCGCGTCCGGCCTGTTTTTCTCAGCGGGGCATGTCACACACACACACACACACACACACACACACACACACACACACACACACACACACGCATGTAAGAGAACACACAATAAAGTAACACAAGTAGCACACTCACTCAACATGCTGATTAAAAATGATAGATACAGTCATTATTTTACAGAATTATTGGCACCTTTGATATGCCATAAAATTAAGCTTTTTCTGCAAAACACTGGTTTCAAAATTATTGACACCCTTACAGTTAATATTTGTTGAAAACTCACCTGAAGAGAATATAAGCACTGAGCATTTCTTCTGGAAGAATCTTGGACCACTCCATCCACTTCAATTTAGCCCACAGGTTTTTATTAGCAAGACGTGAGAGTGATATTATACATTATACTTTGTATCCATTTATAGTTACATTAATTGTTGCGGAACAAACAAATCACTCATGTTAAGACCCCTTAATTATCCAGTGAATCTTTAAAGAACTCTTGGTTCTTGGTGAAGTTCAGGAACAGCAACTTGACGACCCCAAACTGCACATCTGCGGCTGTTGTCTTCTTTAGGAGCCTCGCTTACCCTCCACTGCTCATGCATCCATTTTCAGTCTTTTGAAGCTTCTTTTTTTTTATTATTATGGCCCTTATTGCACTTAATGGATGATGGATAATGTTTGAAAACTGAAAAGGCAATGATAGCACTTAGGGAGACTAAAAGCAATATTCTTTAAGGGTGCCAATAATTTTGCTACACAAGTGAATATTATTAAAAAAGGAAGAAGTTGACTTTTGTTAAATGAAAGGTAATTCTGGAGTCAAATGCACACACACTGAGTGAAGTAAAACCACATACATATACAAAAGTGAAACCACACACACACACACACACACACACACACACACACACACAAACACCGAGTGTTTAAGGTGAAGTAAGCATTTTCTAGCTGTTTATGGATGCAGTTTGCAGCAGGAATGACACTGCAGTGTCGAAAATATTCCATTCAGTACAGAAATGCTGTACAATGCAAATATGCGAACTTCATTCAGAATTCACAACTCACCTCACTGACAATTTCTCCCTAAACCAATATAAACTAAGGATGGAGGAGGGAGAAAGAGGGAAAGAGAGGAAGAAAGACAGGCAGAGAGAGAGAGAGAGAGAGAGGGCAAGAGAGAGCAGGAGAAAGAGCAGGACATTGTGAAGGAAGGAAAAAGACGTTATAAAGGAAAGAGAAGTTCAAGCTGCAATAGAAGTGAGAAACAACTAAGGCCCTGATTTATTCACATAAAGAGGACAATATCAATCAACGTGCAGGCTGCGTATGATATAAATTATGCGCGTAGTTAGTGGGCATGTTGTGTGTGAGTTACGAAGAATTATTGCGTCAATAACGAGAGAGGCGAGAGAGCTGTAGAAAAGTTCTTTTCCCAAAGCAACTCATCGACGAATAAAACTGAGACTGAAACTTGCCACGTGTGTGTAATTTCCTGTAAAATATAATGTTAATTAAAGGCGGTGAGTATGAAACCAATTTTAATGCAGCAGTAAAGGTCTTATAAATGTTTGAGTTTTATTTTGTCTTTATATGGTGCAAACAGGATTCAGCAAATTTATTACCCGCCCTTCAGTTGTATTAATTAACACACAGCCTGGAAATCTATACGCATACTTCATACGCCAAATCAGATACGTCAACCCTTATCACAACACAGCTTTGGGTATTAAGAAGTGTGATTACGTGGTGGTAGTCAGCCAGTCAGGGAGGAGAGTGTCTGAGTGATAGCTGAACAGGTTGTTCTCGAAGCTAGTGAATGATAGATGATAATCAGATGATTTATCCTCACTGTGGAATTTACATCTTTACCAAGTTGTGAAGTTGTTTCGCTGAAGAACTCATAACATATGGTGTTTGTGTGTTTCTCTGTATTTTTGTACTTCAAACTCAATTATAGCGGGTGAAAGTTAATCTAAAATTTGTCACTTTGCTGTGTATGTTTATTGTGCTAAGTATTATGCTTATGTGCTAACACTATCCGGCTTGTACCTAGCAGATAGATTCAGCATTAACAGTCTGGAGATCAAAATAAACAGAAGAGATAATGAAATACACCAAGAACACAGATTGGGTAATAAAAATACACACACCAGGAGTGACCAGAGGTGTTCTTAGATAGCTAGCTGGACTTACTGGGCTATCTCTATAATTTTATTGTCTGAGTCGCAAATTCTTGGGTTGCATATGTAGTCGTAAAGCACTTCTCAGTACACTGTTGGTGTCATTGCTGTTTAATCTTACTACTTAGTGTACGTTATGCAGTTTGTTATTGACTTGGAAGCTGCAGACGTGAGATTAATCCCCGCAGTGCATAACGGTGCATGGTACAGGATATTCTTCCACAAGTAGCTTGCATTAGCATTTTCTTCTACCAGAGAGGACACAATTCCAAAATCTTATACCCTGTAGTTTTAAGGTTTAATGAGTGGATCTTAACTCGATGTTTGATTTTTGTAATGTGAACATTCATTCATTGATTCATGTTCAGCATGAGATGCTAGTCGAGCTCATGACTAATGTCAACATAACGGACTGAATTAATAACAGATTGGGTTGAATTACATATGATTTTTTTTTTTTGTTTCATTTTGTTTTGCTATTGCTTGTTATTATTCGTTTTAGATGAACTTGGAGGCAGGTGGACATAAGCGTGAGTAATGCTTTATTATGCTGTATAACATGCATTTGTGTCTTTTCAGTACGGTACATTACAGTACATTTGGTGACATTTTGAAATAACTTGTGCACTGTATGTAAAAATATATTAACTCCTTTAGGAACAGCATCAGTTACCACAGAAATACTGCATGAATATAGCTTGAAATAAATAAAGCTGATAGCTTAGTTGGTAGTTTTGATATGTTGTAATTAATTAAACACATAGGTGCACAGAATAAAGTTCTTATGGTGATGCATTGATATAAATATCAGGGCTTAATGCACATCACATGTTCATACATTCATGTTCAGGCTGATTTTTCTGTATAGAAATGTAGATTTTTGCTTAAAGTGATTTTTGTATTGACGTTGCTTAGTAACTTGTCATACGGGAACTCAAACGTCAATCACTTAAGACCAGGAAGGTGATTTCATTCAGTTTTTTCGCTGATACAGATAGTCGATATCATCGCACGGCTTTAGCGAGCAGTGTTCTAATGATTTCTTTGCTATTTCTATAAAGCTCAGTTTTGAAGTATTGTTCTGCCTTACATATGAATTCACATCTCTGAGGAAGAGCGAGGGACTGAAGGAAGCCGGCTGGGTGGGTGGGGGTGCTGAGAGACAGATGGGTAGAAGGTGGAGGGGGTAGAGGTGATGGGAGAGAGATGAAAGGAGGCTGCCAGTGAGTTTGTTGGGAAGTTGGAATTTATTTTTTTCCCCTTTGGACTTGTATTAGAAAGCGTCTTTTCTTCCCCCGTGCCGGTACACAGTGTGCTGTTTACAGCGTAGCTTCGGCTTCCAGGGATTTTTTTTCTAATGATCCGTGCAGCCACACAAAAGCAGTTTCCTTTCCGATGTCATGTCCAGGACTGATCTGATTCCACCAAACTCATCAGTGTGTAGACTATCCAAAACGCACCACGGTACGTGAGTGCAAACTGGAGGAGTTCAGGAGCAGTTCAGGAGCGGGGAATAAGACATATACCACCTTTAAAAAAATAAAAAAAAAAGGGAAGGAAAGAAAAGCCTCCAGTGCTAGCAAGGAAACCATGGCAACCAGCTGTAAACTCAAGATAGGAACACGCACTTCCTGCACTTTCACACATCTCTGTACGAGGCGGAGGCTTATTTTAACCTGTTTTTGCTCTTGAGCACAGAACTACTAAACTCAGTTCCTTTTTTGTTGACACACCCGCCTTAAAACTGTTGCTGAACACCAGAGATGTGCTTTAAGACACGTCACACCAACAGTCCTGCTGAAGTCTCAAATCTGGTTGGCGAACATAATGAAATAACTAGCTAATAACTAAAAACATGTTATTTATGTTGATACGGTGAAATTTTCTGTGAGGAGACACTTATTTCACATCTATGGAAGGAGCCTCCAGTGTCAGCGGTAAAGCTGTAACATTTTCAGGACAGAGGAGTTTACGTTTTCAGGTTTCTCGGAAACATGACAAGCTGCGTTTTTTGGTTTTTTTGTGTCTTATCAACTTCACAAGAGAGAAATAAGAGAGGCTGGTGAGGGAATGAACGTTTATAGCGGTTGTAATGTAAGTTACTTGTTTAGCGGACATTCCACAACATTAAATGTAACCATAAATGGATAAAATGTACGATGTGTCATTTTTTTAAATGCATAAAACATCGTAATAGTTGGCAAATTACTGTTGTATAAGAGGAATAAAACACTTAATGGCATGATGGTGTAGAGAAATAATCCACCTCGTGGTGGGAATAGCAACATGATATGGTCACCATGGTAACCTTGCTTACACTGGTCACCATGGTAACCTTGCTTACACTGTTTAAATACTATCATTGTTTGCATTATTTTTTTTTTTTTGTAATGAGACTTTGCCTTTTAGAGTTTGTGCTCAACGTGACCCTCAACCTTCTGTGCGCAAGGAATATGAAAATCAAGACTCAAATAAACACTCATGATGCATTTAATAAAAGATTAGATTATTAGTTATTAAATTTTTAAAAAGTGCAACAAATCTATAACCTAAATATGGAGATTCAGTCTTTCTTTATTGTTTTTTTATGAGTGAACATCTTCCTGCCTCTTCAACACTTACATGTTTCATATGTAAATCTATGACACTGTACACCGAGTGCTATATAGGGAGAGCGAGATGCAGAGAGAGAGAGAGAGAGAGAGAGAGTGTGTTCTCATGGAAGGCTAGGTTGCTATGGGAACAAGCCACCATTTCTCTCTTTTCCTTTTCCCAAAAAAAAGTATCCTTCTCCCTTCTTTTTCCTTCATCGTTGTCCTCCCTCGGCTCTCCAACTACTTCACATCCACCTCTCTAACTTCCACGCTCCCCCCCCCATCACTCCATCACTCCGTCTCTCGCGTTCTGTCTCTCCCACACGTTTCAGCACTCCTTCCTCCTCCTCCTCCTCCTCCTTTCTCTCTCTCCCCCTGTTGTTCTCTGTCCAGCTCTCTCTCTCTCTCTCCTCTTACCTCTCTCCCCCTCTCTCTTTGATCATCCCTCTCTTTACCACTCACTTCTATTCTATTCTTTTCCCGGTTGTCATGGCAATAGGCTGGGGGCGTGCAGGAGTGAGAGAGAGAGAGATGGAGAGAGTGGGCGTTTCGGAAGTGACATCTCTCGGGCAGTAACCTTGTTTCCTGTACTCAGAGTTCGGGGAAGCAGATGATCGCAACAACAGCGATGCCGTGTGGCCGATCGGGTTTAGTGACACGTTAGCGCATGCATCATCGCAGCTCAACAGGAACTTCCTGATTGTTTTAATACTAATTTTCTGAATTTATGAGCCCTGTTTTGTTTATGGTTGCCAAAAATTTAGAAACAGCACCATTCAGTTTATGTGTGAATTCTCAATGGGAAATAAATCAAAGGTTTAACTGGTGGCTAGATCTTGCATTTTTTTAGTTTCGAGAACAAAATGGTATGGGAGTGACCGGTTAAATGTTTAGTGAATCGAGAAATGTTGAGAAATTAAGCTACTTCATCCTGTTTGCTCTGTGTGATTAAGTAAATCATAGAACCCGTGGTGTCATGCTGTTACAGTAAAATAATCAGTGACAGGGTGGCGTGACGAAGAGGAGTCACTGTTGCCGCCCTGAAGTAGATTATTTTCCTATAACAGCATGTCCCAAAGTGTTTTATTTTCTCTTATATCACATTTTTTTATTTATTAAAAATGGCATACATTTTCTCCATTTTATACATTTTAAGTAAAAAAACTGCAACTTGTCTTTATTCCCAAGAAACCACAAAACTTAAAGTTACAGCTTTACATCTGACTGTTACAAAGCTCTCACACTGGAGACTCCTTCCATAAATGTTCAATAAACATCTCCTTACCAAAACTTCACCATATCAACTATTTTTAAAAATCCGTTTATATTTAGAGTCCGCTGTGCAAGTCCCTGTGAATGAGCGGTTACTACAGAAACGATAACGTATCAGAACGAACACATATTATAAACCTGTGATTTGCAGCTGCACTACTGTCAGAGCTGCGGTTATGGAAAATTAATCAACACCTTCTGGCCAATCACAATCCATAATTCAGCAGTGCTGTGCTGTAACCATGATTAATTCAGCTGGTCCAGTACCTTCCTTAGCCTAGAGAGATTAGACAAGGGATAAAAATGGCAGGAGGATGTCACATGCCAGCTTTATTCCCACCAAAAAAACATTTTATGAAGCTCTCAATAAGCTTTAAATCTTGATTGGATGAGTGCATGTGATGTAAGCACAAACATTTTGTCTAAATAATCCTCCTTTAAGACAATTCAGGTTGCAGTGTCTTTTCCATTCTGTAGTGTTGACTGGAAATAATATGCTGTAGTATGCTGTGTGTATAATTGCCTCCTGGGAGAGATGGAAGAGATGCATTCATGCCTCAGGGCGAAAGGGCTTTGGTGGTATTGTTGCAGCTCGTAGGAGTGGGAGGGTAAAAAAGCTGACGCCGAAGCGGGTCAGAACCCTCTCAACGTCGTCATTAGTGAGCCCATTGGGTGGGGGGGTTGGGGGAGGTTGATTATCCACGTCTCTGAGCTCTGGAACCCGGGCTAAAAATAAAACAAGCAATATCTCAGTACGCCCCCAGGCTAATAACACACAAATACTCTGAATGCAGAAGGTGCGAACTTCTTTCCTGTATGACGTCTGCTGTAAGGTTTGTGTCTGAGATGTGACCTTATGTCAGCTCTGAAAATGTCACATGTGTCAAACAGTAAAGTCAAAAAAATCCCAGGAGGTGTAAAAAAAAAACAAAAAACTGCACTGCCAAGAATTTTAATACAAGTCTCCAGAAGAACTGATTTTATTTTAAATATTGTATGGGATATTCAGTTAGAGGCACACAGGCTATACCCAGATAAAATGGCAAATTCCTGTAATATGTGATGATTCAGGTTCAAACCTGGCTACACCTCTAGTAGACTTCAGATTGAACTTTAGTGAACTCCTGAACACATGATACACTCATGGTTAAAGCTGTGAGAACACTGTTATCAGGCAACTAGCAAATAAGGGCACCATGGCGTAGCTAGTGACTTGGCTAGCTAGCATGAATCTGAGTCTTTTATACAAACGATAAAGAAGGCAAAATGACAGTGAAAGCAAGACAAAACTATCCAGAAGAACAACATTTACCTCAGATGTGTTGGAAACTTATTAATAAAAGGCTTTGTGTGACTGAAATTACACTCTAATAACACTTAGCATTGACTGCTAACTGGATATCAATAGGCAGATCCAAAAGGGAGGCTTGTATTATAGGCACGACTGTCTGTGATGTGTTATATGTATACCTGCGCTTGAGAGGTTGGTGTAGAACGTACATGAGTATAGAAGTACTCATTTAGATTTTTGCGATTTGTTTTTATAGCCTAGGGTTCGGTCTGTGAGTTAGCCACCACGCCTCTCTGCCTTCACAACTCTCATTGTTTAGTTGAAGTTTATTTATAGGGTTTATTTGAAGTTATAGAGTACAAGTATATTCAAATTGAGAAAAGTAACAAATCGCCATCTCAATACTCTTAACTTTGCTAAGTCGTATAATGTGACATGAAGCTCAATATTGAAGTAGCGATTAGACATTATGGCTTAATGCTCTTTTTTTTCCCCATCATAATGAGTGCAAAGCAGAAAGTCTGTTTCTTCCGTCTCAGTAGGCAAGTTCTACAGCAGAAGATATTTCTCCTGGCTCGGCGTCATGTCTACAGCGTGGCGCTTCGTAGTGCATCTCGCTCTGTCTCTCTAGCAGCGTCTAGGCTACGTTAAAGTCTGAATGTTTGGGCCCACAAGGCGGAAGTGCTTTTGTTTCAACTCACTGTGGTGACACTTTTCTCCGTAACACTTCCTACGAAGGCAAAACATTCCTAAGGCATTATATACGTTGTAATAATTATTTATGAAAAGGCATTACAGTTTGTAGCATTGTTTATAATGCTTTTATAAGTGGTTAAAAAAAAGAATGCATTATAAACCATGCTTATAATACATATAATACATATGTATCACCAATATATCTGATTATCTAATATAGTCTTTCTAATATCTAGGCTGTACCATTGTTATTTCTTTAAGTATTATTAATTTAGTACTGGCACATGTCTATCTACAGCACTCTTTTTTTTTTTTTTTTGCTTCTTGCATTTCTTTTCCGTTGTTATTTTTGTATGTATGTAGCTCTGTATGTTGCTGTTATTAAATATAAATGTACAGGTGAGCTCTATTTATTAACGCATGAGAGCGTACCTTCCAAAACAGTTAGCATGTAAAAAAGGCAGAAATATAGCATGGTATAATCCAGCGTGCATTTGTTTTTTCAAATCAGTGATGACATGTCTTTCTCTTTCTCTGTCTGTCTCTCTTTCTCTCAATCTCTCTCTTTCTCATTCTGTCTGTCTCTCTGTCTCTGTGTCTGTCTCTCTCTCACAGATGCACGGTATGCTGTTCCCTCCGCCCATCAGCCCCAGTCCTCCTACGCTGCTCCGCCGTACGAGCGTCCAGGCTGGGACTCGCGTCACTGCATGATCCCTGGAAATCAGCCCTACATGTTGGACCAGGAGGAGGTACGGTATCGCAGGGAATTGTGGGATATGGAGTTGGAATAAAGCATTATTTCACTACAAATCCCCTCCCCCCTTTTTTTTGCTAACATACCCGAGTCATTTGATCCCGTATCCTGCATCACTGCGGGGAAAAGCCACCCTGTTCCATAACTCTGCTTAATTATTTATTAATGAAGTGTAAATGACTTTTAATGTGAATTTTAATAGAGCTTAAAGACGACTCCGGAGGGGAGGTTGTTTTATTTAGAGATTTTATCGCCACCCTGTAGCACAGATCAGACCCGCACTCGCTGTTCGAGTCTAATCACGGTGTGTGTTCAGCTCCACTTTCAGATCAGATCTAGCTGCAGTGTGAACAGAGCTGAATCTGTCATGCCTGAGCTAACGACTGTCACCTCTGGAAAGATGGAGATGATGAAATATTCATGGTCGCCGTTCATTGGCTAGGGCGGTGTGTGTATGAGAGGGAGAGAGAGAGAGAGAGAGAGAGAGAGAGAGAGGGAAAGAAAGGTTTTTGCTCCTGCATTTAGAGCCAGCAAACGTTTCAGTTTTTTTTGTTTTTTTTTACTTTTTACAAATTCTTAGTATTTTCAGGCTTTAATACCAGTTTATACAACGTTAAAGCACATGGAGCTGCACAGTATGGACAGGAAATGCAATATTTGATTTGTGATTCTAACATTGTTGGATATAATGATGGTGAGAGATGTGATCAATTAAGGCGAAGATATACAAAGTCATTGTGTCACTGTATGTTCAGCAAAATGCAGAACAAAATGTTTTAATGATTACGTTTAAATTGTCCTAAAATAGTTTATATGCATACCCAGGATTTGCATGTCCTGTGTTCATTCAGCGTTCTGATCGTGCATGTCCGATGAAATGTATCAGTATGTAACAGTATAAACAAATGAATTATTTTATTGCTGTTGTAAGATTACTCAGGACACTGTTGGGTTTCTGTGTGTAGAGTATCGTGACTGGTGCTGGAGAGCAGGGTGATGATGGGAAAGGGGAGGGGTGTGAGTCTCCTGCAGGGGAAACATTTCACACCTCTCCACAATTACATCTAACATTTAAAGAGTTAACGGTTTAATGGCCTCATGTACTATCTATGTTGCTGCAGTTTCTGCCATTTTCTGAAAATACACATTATCTATAAACAGCTTCCTCAACTCCTGCCGTCTACGCACTTTGTGCAGGTGAGGGATTTTTCGTGTCTAGTCTGTCCCCTAGTGGCTCCTAATCCTCCAGATGTACTAAAGGTACACAGGCGGGTGTCGACTCGGTGCCGCTTGTGTAGTCCGTTATAACTTAAATGTGTATCTGTATGAATGCACCAGGATATAAACCAATAAAGTCATTGCCTGTTATGTTGCTTAGCAGCCAAATGTTACTGTTAACAGACTGCATTGTGTGATGGAACAACTGTTTACAGCAAATGTTATTAATAATCAGATTGAGTCAAATGAAAACGTTAGATGTGTGATTAAATTTTACCAAATTTTTAAATCAAATTTTTAGAGGAATCTGGACACTTGTGCTGAAGGGAAACATGAATTGGAGAAGAATTAGAACAAATCGTGCACTTTTGTGACACCTATTTGCAGTAAACAGTGCAAAATTAAAAAAAAAAAAAAAAAGGTTTTCATTTGACTTAATCTCAAACATTAAAATATTTATTGAACACCAGATTTTATCAGTTTGAGTCTGTCAACATTTTCTGTAAGTAATAAGTCACTCGAGGGAGTGTGTTACTGCGACTTCATCACGGGGAAGGAGGTGTTAAGCACGATGCTCATCATCGTGATAAAGTCACTGTAACACACGTCCTCTCATGGCTCATTAGTACGAGTGCTACTTTTACTTGGGTTACATCTCAATATTTTTTCCATCTTCATTCAATCAGTTCTCGATCAGTCTTAAGTAGCAACATTCTGCATCGAACAGAGGGAAAAACACACCTCCGGAAAAAAGTCACATAACCGCCAACTCATAAAAACTTCATCCTCTTCCAAACGAGTAAACTCCAACTTTTTATTCTCAGATAGAAAAGGCAGTAGTGTGCAGGAAGACACAGAAAACACACCAGTGAACCATGTTTACTGCTAACCAGCTGCTACTGTAGAGCAAGGCATGCCTTTAATTGGACGAGTAAAGGATGAATCAACGACAACAAAAAACATTTTCATCATTTTTCTGGAGGTGACATACTGTGAAATTTTAAAAATCTTTGTAGAAATAGTATTGTGAAGGTTGCCAGGACTGCACTTTTCCCACTACAGTTGGATTAGTTTTGGAACAAATTTACATGTGAAATTTTAGCTAGTTTTAAAATACTCTTCAGATCTTGTTTTAAAGCAAATAATCAGAATTAAATCTAACACAGACTATGGCAAACAAAGGGAAAGTGTAAGTGCAGGCAGAGTATCGACGCTGTACAGAAACATTTCTGTTGTAATCTATATTGTAAAGTCTGGAAAAAGGGAAAAGTGGGATTATAATACGGATTATATCCGCACTAAGCAATGAGTAAAAAAGCATACTGCACACATTACAAATCAGAAATTTGTGCGCACCACGGTGAACTCGTTTATCACACAATGACTGATATAACAAACTCAGTTTTCCAAAATTTCCAATGCAATGAATTTTTTTTGGCATGTTTCAGGTCTTTTTGGTAGGTTTCCTGAGTTGGACATTTTGCTGAGACATGGCAACCCTGACATGGCAAACTCATACTGGTGTCCATTAACATTAACACTAAGGGATGGCTAGAAGAAACATTCAAATTCAAACATTCAAAAAAATTCAGAAGCACTTCAAATGCATGGATATTATCATTTAAATGATGACAAAATTCTAATGGCAAAAAAATAATAATTGTTTTTAAAGTTGTGAAAGCTCTAAAAGCAGCAGCCACTAAGGTATTAATTCCATCCTTGCCCAGTTGGCTGGCACATCACGCACCACATTATCATAATTTATTATCATTATTATGTACTGAGAAATTCTCGATCAGTTCTAACGTTGGAGGGAAATCAGAAACATCACTTTAGAGAGATTGTCATGTATTGTAAATGCCATAAGAGGGAGTGAGAGCACCACGGGCGACGTCCTGCCACTCGACTCTGTTCTGATCTAATCTCCTCGAATCCGATTGCACCCGCCGCATGCACCAGTGCAGCACGGTTCTCCTGCAGCTAGCGTGACACCCCGTTATGCAAGAGCGCAGCAGAACAGCTCCTCTGGCTGTGAGTGGGTGGCGGCTACCGCGGCATTGAATCAGAATTGAATCAGAACCAATCCCTCTCTGTCTACACAGAGTCCATCTCCATGCTTTCCTTTTTCCCCCCCCGTCTCTCTCTGTCACAAAAACCGATTCATTATATTCGATAGACATGGTGGGATTTTTTTTGGCCCGAGCTTTCAGTTGTCACGGTGCATAAAGCACGGCTGATAAGAATTATATAACAAGCCGCTGGAATGAATCACCTCACAGAATCAAATGCTCAGATTGAAGTGTTATCTCGTGAATTGAAAAGGCTCTGTCATTCCACCGACTCGCCGTTCCGCAAAACAAAATGATACTGCAATTTGTTATCGTAGGCTTCATGTCGCCGGATGTGACGGATGAGACAGGTTTGATATTTAGAGCTTTTAATCTTAACCTCTGACTGAAAAGCTGCAGCTGACTTTTGTTCCACACCGAAGCCCTGAGTTAGCGCAAAAATTTATAACTAAAACGTTAAAATACACAGCGGAGCCAATGCGAATGCAGTCAGTGTACTATTGTGTGAGTAAATTCTTATGACTGAAGGGCAGGTATTAAATTTGCACGGCAAATTTAAAAACAAAAAAGTTGAAAGTTGAAAAAAATGAAACCATTATGTAAGAAATAATTCTCTGAATTTTAATTACCTCCCTCTTCTTTGCATGTGACACAATACACAATTATTGTTTTTTGTTTTTTTTTAATAACTCACAAAACACCCTCTAATTTATTTTAAATGAGGGTAAATCAGAACCTGAGAGTTTTCAGCTGATTTCTCAATTAGAAGCAATTTCTTCCTCAGATGGAGCGTTTATCCTCTTGAGTCTCTCGCAGCAGCAGGTTTGATGTGTCAGCGATGTGATGCTGACTTTAGCCGACATGTCCTGACTTGCTGTGTGTGTTCGAGGCGCAGCGGTGCCTGCTGGGGGCCGTCAGGCTGAACACAGATCGATTACCACCCTGTTAGGGCCAGATGGATTAGCCAGCTGCTGATCTGTCGCCCCCTCACACAGCTGGCCTTTCGCTTAGGCGGCGTACATCCGTGCCCCCCTGACGCGTGGCTAAAGCTGCCCCGCCAAGCCGTGTTTGTGGAGCGCTTTTACTTTTCTCTCCATCGTGCTGCCACGCTGCTCGTGTTTGTATGGACTAGCAGCACCACTTGGCCTGTAACTGTGGAGATGTAAAAGGGCAGAGCAGCTGGATCAAGCTTTTACCTCAGGCAGGGTGGAGAGACCGGTCCCCTCAGCCGCAGCAGCTCTGACATTAGCGCATCTGCAAATCACAGGTTTATATTAAATCACTAGTTCTAATAAGTTATCGTTTCTATAGTAGCAGCTCATTATACGGCGGACGCTCGACGTAAACGGATTTAAATACATGTGTAATCATTCATTGGTGATGTTTTCTGTAAGGAGAAATGTGTTTATGTAACATTTATGGAAGGAGTCTCCAGCGTCAACGCGTTGTAACAGTCCGAGGTAAAGGTGTAACTTTTTTTGTAAGTTTTACGATCTTCAGGACAGAGGAGTTTGCGCTTCTTTACGGTTTCTCAGTAACATGACAAGCTGCGTTTATTTGTCTTATTAACTTCAAGACAGAGAGCAAAGAGAGGCTGGGGAGGGAACGACTGTTTATAGCTGCTGTAACGAAAGTGACAACAGGAACTAACCTGTTTCATGGAGGTTCCACAACATTAAATGTAACTTTAAACAGATAAAATGTATGGCACATAGTAAAAAAAAAATCAATGGCAAAAATCATGGCACGCGACCATGATGCCTGTTTTTTTTCTTCTTTTGCTTCTTTCTGTAATTAAAATGTAGAAATCGAAAGTTGTGCACAAAGAGAAAAGACGATGGATGCGTTGTAGTTGCTGTGGAGGTGTTTGAAGTCCGTCACTCGAGTGTGTGGAGGGAATCTGGGCCACAGCATCTGCTTCCACACCACCACAGATGGTGTCTTCTGGATAAAAGACTTTCTGATCAAAACATATTTCTGATATATTCTACAGCTTTCTTTTAGCTCAGACGTGATCCCGAGAGCTCTCACTTTCACAGCGATCACTTTCACATTATCTTCCTCCTCAACCTCAAATTTTTTTACAGATTTCAGCAAAAAACGCTTTTTAAAAAAAAAAAACTGAAATCCTGTTCCTCTCTCTGGAGTTTTGCTAGCACAGTATTGCTGTCTGAATCACTGAAAGAAAAATAGTTTAAGAGAGAAATATCCTATTATATTACTTATATTGCTTATATTATTATATGTTATACTGTATAAACCAGCAACCTTGCTGGTTTGTACAATATAACAGTTAGCCCTGTGTTAGTTAGCTTGCTAGCAACCTTGCTGGTTTGTACAATATAACAGTTAGCCCTGTGTTAGCTAGCTTGCTAGCAACCTTGCTGGTTTATACAATATAATAGTTAGCTCAATGTTAGCTAGCTTTGCTACTGACTTTGGCTAATCATTTATACAGTATAAGAGTTGGCCTAGTGTTAGCTAACTTGTTAGTGACTTTGCAAGTTTATCAAATTTAATGGTTAATTCAATGTTAGCTAGTTTATTAGTTACTAGAATATGTAAATAATGTAAAAAAAACTCAAGTGCTATTTATTTTGACAGAAAATACAGTATTTTTATAATGTTTGAAAATGATTTTATATTTTAAAAGCAGCAGGTGGGTGTATTATGATGTTGTTTTTCATTGTTAGTTCTGTTCTTGTTACTTATGTTGAAATTGTAGGTGTGCTGGTTCTCATGTGTTTTACGAGTGATCCGTTAATCCATGCAAATGTACACTGATAAAAAAGTTTCACAATTTTCTAAAGAAATGAAAGAGTGAGATTGATTTAGAATCACTTCAGGTATCCTGAAGCCCAAAACCGAATCGAATCATGAGGTCTTTACGGATTCCCGCCCCCGGCTGCGCTGCTCGTTACGCTGATTAACGAGAATCTGCCTCACTTCTGACACTATAAAGCGACTCCCAGCTCGGTCATGTGATCCCGTTCCGCTCAGATAGCTCCGCCCAGTTTTGCGTTTCAGTGACTGAGATGATTTGAAGCCGTTTGTACGCCAGCGGGATTCGGTGCTTGACCTGCTCGTGCTCGCCTCGTTTGTCACCTCAGTCCTGACAGAGTGAGAAACACACTCCTTCCCTCACTCTGGACTTGTATAGAGCTGAAGCAGGACAGAGGGAGAGGACAGCGCACACACATCGCCAAACACACACACACACACACACGTCACCACACACATCGCAGTTTGGACGACAACCAGAGCTGCCTTATTTCCCCACTGTGTTTGCTACAGGAGGCTGCGGTGTGATATATTAGGCACATCTCTCTCTCCGTATCTCTTCCTCGAGAACGATGGGTTCCTCTGTGGGAAGCTCATGGACCCCCAAACCTCATGCAGAGCCTTAAATAAACATCTTATTACGCACACAAGCCTGCAATCAGTGTCCTGTTCTGTCCTCCAGCTGAAAAAGTGCTCTCGGGTTTCATTATTTTGCCATTCCATCTCCTTTCTCAGGGAATACGGTGTGTACTGAGAGTGTGAAGGTGATGAGGAAAGCCATGCAGTAGCATTAGCCGTAGCGTTTGCAGTGCCACACGTCTCACACGCACAGCCTGTGTTACTCTATGACACAGTGTGTGTGTGTATAAATGTGCTAGCAAGGCTAAGTCACCTGCTTTTCAAAGATAAGAATAAAGGCAGTATAAGGTTTAATTTTTGGTATCAGATAATTTGCTGTCTTCACACTCGCTAGCATCAAGTCGCTCACGGTGTTTATAGTTTGTCAGTTTGCCTCTTGTGGGTGTGGCCTGCCCAGCATTTTTTAAAATTCCAGTGAGAAACAGTAGTAGCTATATATTACTTACTTACACTTTAAAGAGGCACTAATGATCTCTGCTACTTCCTCCTAAGCTTTACTTTTTCTTCATAATGTCTCTATACACACTTAATGAGAGATCGTATATGACAGGATAAGATGAAACCGCGGTTATAAGTTTTGCTTCCATTTCTTTTAGCAGTAAATGGGAACTAACACTGTGAGAGGGGAACTGAAAAAAAAAAGCGAGACCACAATGACATTTGAATGAAACGGATACAGCTGTTCTGGTTACCGTGTTTGGAAGAAACACGGCAGAAAACCAGCAGAGCATTCCGACCTTCAAACACTTAAAAAAAATAAAAAAAAATCACAAATGGGGCTGTGTATCAGTTTGTTCATGAGTGTGTAATAATTTTATCAGTCTTATACATCTGTGACACCTCAATGCATTGTTCTGCATTAATAGTTTCATTCTCAAGCTATTGATTAGCTCTCACATCTAATATCATGGTCCGTCATTACTGGTGTGTGTATTGTTCACGTCCTGGCTGTTCTTTCCCGCAGGTTCACCCTTTACTGATGCGCGAGCGGCGCTCCGAGTCGCACAGGAACAAGCTGCTGCGACGCACCGTCAGCGTGCCTGTGGAGGGACGCCACCATCCTGAGATGGGTGAGTGCATGAGCCTTACTTTTTATACAGGGCAGGGTGAAGAATTTAAGAAATGAAACTCAATCAGTAGAAAACGGTTTCACAGTGTCAACCCTTTCATATGCAGTTGTTGAATTCATCGTCCAAGGAACTGAAAATGTAATTCTTGGTCCATGCCAAATCGCATCAGAGGAGATTCTGAAGGTTTTCTTTCCCTCATTAAATGCACTGTAGCAACCTTGACTGTCAGTAGGTTGCCAGATATTTCACACCAAAATCAATACACAGTCATAAACCACTCACTTCTTATCGTCCGTCTGAAATAAATCATTGTGTATGACTTTACGACTCTATCATTTTTCTCTTGCGCCTGAGTTGCCATGCCTGCCCAGTTTGGCGTAAAATATGTGAATCTGGCAACGTATCTCAGAAGAGAACGAATGCTTTGAAGAGTTGCATAAAAAATGTAGATGTTTCACATCAACTTAAATATAAGAGATCGCAGGCTGGTTAAATGGCTGGTTACAGTGACGGCCTCATGGTTCATATGCACATATGCCACAGTATCATGGTACTGTGAAATAAATTCACGATCAGCATGAAATTGAGATTTACTGACCTTTTTTTTTTTTTTTGCAAATTGCCTGGATGTGTTTTTGGCCCGAGTTTTCATATAGAACATTTTTAACAATGTGAACATGTCCACTAGGGGGCAGTGTGGTAGTAAACTGCAAAGCGGCAAAGTAACTGCTTGGATGCACTTACGAGTTTAGTTGTTGGTTCTGTTCTTGTGCAATCATTTTACTGAAACTGTGCTACATTCACAACTCCAAGATTCACCTTTGTCTTAACACAGATATGTTTGCAGAATTAGAAATCAGCCTTTAAAGAAAAATTGATCTTTATTTATAATCTAAGATGACATAATGTTTGACTACTTACTGATAGTGGCGCAGTGGGATTTAGAGAGTGACGCAGCGGGACTGTAGTCCTTAATCTGTCGTCTGTACGCTCTGCTCAAACAGATCAGCTTCCAAAGCTTCACCTTTCACGCTAATACCACCGTCAAGGGAATTGTACTCGTCATCTCGTGGATAGCTAACTAGCTGAGCCGAGTCTATGCCGTAACTAAGCGTCGTATAGCTGCATTGCATTCTGGGACTTTGAGTTCAGCGTTTGCACCAACGTCTCCACTACTTCTACGGTGCATTTCTCATTAATATGAAGCTGGAAACTGGTGAGTGCAAAAAGAAGTTTTGTATTTAGGCGCTAACACCAAAACCTGACTGTTTTCACTTATATTTGAGCTTGGGGAAATATTTTTCTCTTATTAAGTGCTACTGTAACAGTGCTAGATATACACAACCACTAACGTCTTACATTAATAACAAAAATACACCACCAGCCAACATATTAGCAGCAGAATCACTAAACACATCAGAAGTGTTTCTGGGTGGAGGTTTCCTTTAACACACTAACACAGATTTGGCTTGAATTTAGTTCGTTTGGCCCAAAGCAGTGTAGACATGTTCAACTGCTGGAGTTGAGCGGATGATATTATTGCGTGTGAGGGTGAAACATCTGGCTGTGGGGACGTTTTCAGCTCTCAGAGCTCTGACATGGTGACCTGTATTGTGATGCTTTGAACCAGGTTCACTCTGTTCCTGAGATTTTCATCTTCACTCAGACAGACTGCTTGTGGGCGCACCACAGCACTCTCTTTGTTTTTCCATCGAGTTCAATGTTGTGTTCAGTGTGTGTTCATTATTTAATATGTTTTGTTTGCGAATGGAGCAACAAAAAAGTGTCAGGAGATCATGAGTTCGAATTCTGACAATTCCACAGCCATGTGCCATGACCAGGCGTCCAATAGAGCAAAATTGGCTGTGCTTTCTGGGTGGGAGGGGCATACTCTCTCAACCATGTCAATCATATCAACACTAGCCAATCATAGGCATCTGTGAGCATCGTGTATGTGGAAGGTTGCGGATAGCTCTTTCCTCCATGTGTGTTACGTCGCCCTGTGACGCAGCAGGAGCAGCAATTCGAAAAAGATGTGGTAGCTGGCTTAGCGTGTATCAGAGGAAGCACATGTCAGCTGTCGTATGATAGGGGAGAGCTGGCTTGTGACCGAATTCTGGAGAAAATAAGGAAATGTGACATGCTAATGATAATGTTAACAAACATCTGGAATGTACAGAAAACCCTTATTAATGTACATACACTTCAGCTTTCTGCTGTACATCATTTATTCAGTGTCGGTACCTCAATTCTTCCACATTGCTGAGTCTTTAGAGAGTTATTATCTTACTGTTTAACATTTTATTTAAAAAAAAAAAAAAACCCTGTCAAAACCTGCACTGAAGCAGAACATCATCACTACTGAACTCAAACACACATTATATAAGTTGTACATTTTCTGCATTTGACATCGTACCGTAGAACACAAAGCCTTGAGCTGTGATTTTTTTTCTTCTTTAGGATACACACACACTGCATTTCTCACAGAGTTACAATCACTTTTCAGACGCGTAAAAATGCTTGTGTTAATAAATTCTGTTTTCTCATGGCACCGTAGAGCAGTTTGATAAAAAAAAAAAAGAAAGAAAAGAAATCAATAACGCACCCAGTCCTCACTACAGGTAAACTACAGAGCTCTGTAATTTATAAATGATGTACATTCCTGTACCAATCCACTGCTCGGTTTCACTGTTCGATTTCAGCCCCATGTCTGCAGTCAGAATTAAAATAACAAGGTTTTTGATTTCAGATCTAAAGTGTAACATGATATAATGGAGCTTGTCTGATCATCCCACTGTTTAACAGCAGCAGAGGCTCGTGACCATAAATTTTGGTGTTTCACAGCGATATTAACAGCACCATAGTCTCAGACAAAATCAAGTCGAGACCCTATCACACTTCACTTGTGCTATAGGCTGCTGCCTAGTGAAGTTTTGGAGTAACCCTATAATGCATGGCAGTCGAGACTCAACAGCATGCAGTCATCCGGCGTAGAGTCTAGCAGCTCATTTTGAGAGGTTTTAGACATACCTTTATTCAATTTTCTTCAAAGTAATATAATTAATTAGGGTTGCCAGGTTTCAGGAACATTTCCATTCCAAAACATCTCAAAAACCACACGAAAGAGCTGAAACTCACCCAAACAAATTAAGCATTGAGAAAAGGGAGACACATTTCTCTTCTTCGTCGTCTGCTGAAATATATTATATTTATGCTATAAAACAAGATCTTGAGGAAAATGGAAAATGGATTATTTGTAAATTAGCCTAATCTGATGTAGAAATCACAAAACTGGCAACCTCATCATTAATGTCCTGTCTGCTGCTCCTCCTCTAAGCGTGGGGCAGCATGACTCCTGCCCCAGTGGGCCTCTTTCAGCACTTTTTCCAGTTCCTGTTTTGACCACTAGGTGCAATAATAACTCTGTGGAGCTATTATATGAATATACCTGAATTAACCTAACATTTCTCATAATAAGATAAAAAAAAAACATAATAAAAAAAACCAAACAGATTATTCAAAAGATTTCTAGACATTTTTACTCATTTTAAAGGCAAATAAAAAAAAAAAACAGCATAAGAGCGGAAGCAGAAAATAGAGAAAATGTAATTAAAAATAAATAAAATTAACTTAAAAAATTAAGATAACCATAAAACAAATAAATAATGTAATTTAGATAAAATAGTAATAAATAGTCATAGATATCTACTTTATTATCTATTATATATATATATATATAAATATAAAATTATTATCACTATTTAGTTATTTATCTATTTTTATAGCACCTACATAAATGAAATAAATGCATCTTTACAAAGATATATATATATAAAAACGGCAGAAAATAGAAATGAAATAGAAATTCTAAAAAATAAATAATTATAAAATTAATAATAGAGTTTATTATTTTATATAAAAGATTTATATAAATAAATATATATATAGGTAGTATACCTCTCTGCCATCTTCACACTACTTGCCTGTTTCTCTTTTTTTTCTCTCTGCTTCTTTCTTCTCCTTCTTGTTGCTGTCTGAACACACTTTTGTTTCTTTCTTTTTTCTTTCTTCTGTTTATCTTCTCCCACTCCAAAGGCGTCGAGAATTGTAAACTGTATTAAGTATTTAATCATTATGTAGATGATAATACTTAACTCCTACCCTTAACGAAGACTTCATGAGCTTCTGAAAAGGGGGTGGTGATGGCGGGGTTTAAAAAATAAATCATTCTCCCGCATGAAGTAAATAAAAATACACTTCCATAAAGGGTGAAGTGACGTGTGGACACTTTATAGAAGCAAAAATCGGCACCTTTAAGCGCTGATGTTCTTTCTGAAAGGTCCTCCAGGTAAAGACTAGAAGCTGTCTTCATCTCTACTTAGACAGAGTGCTGAGAAGCAGCAGACAATAAAGTCAGAGATAAGTGTGTGTGTGTGTGTGTGTGTGTGTGTGTGTGTGTGTGTGTGTGTGTGTGTGTGTTTTAGGGTCTGATCCTTGGTGACCTCCGAAACGAGACATGGTATCAAAGCTGTAAATTGTGAGAGTGATGGACAGGCCGGAGTGTGTTCATGTCCGTGTGGGCTGTCTTCAGCTCGTAGCTGAGTGCTGTGTGTGTGTGTGTGTGTGTGTGTGTGTGTGTGTGTGTGTGTATGAGAACAGGCAGCTCAGATCAGTCACTCTGACTCACAGCACTACACACACACACACACACACACACACACACACACATAGACACCAACTCCTGCAGGGCTTTAATCTGTCATGTACCACCATCAAGATTCTGGCAGCTCTCACCTGCCCTGCTTAATCTTCTTCTAACGGTTCGCTCAGACAAAATCTCTGATATATTACACAAGCACAACGGCTAAACATTTATCTTATTCACCAGTTTCACTGTTTACTTTACAGACCTTCGGGCTGCTTTTTCTTGCCCTTGATGGTTCGTTAAATTCATCGAAGGTCTGTTTTTTTTGGTGTCAAAATGAGCAATGGCTGACTAACCTTGAGCTCAGACACTGGGTGAAGCAGAAATAAAGATTATTCCGCTTCCACCTTCTGGCTACACACTGAAAATCTACACTCTTAGGTTGTTTCACACTTGAGGGTTTTTTCCGTGGCTGGGGACCGTTTTGCCCTGTGAGAGTTCGGTACATTTGGTGGAGTATGAAAACTGTTTTCGAGCCCTTGAGAGGTCCAGAGAACCGCTCCCTGGGTCTCTTGAAAATTATGGTCTATCAGCTCTCAGCGCCACGTGACATGATTGGTTCAACTTATCACATTTCTTCCTGTTTAAAGTTTCGTGATGTCATGGAAAGGGTTGTTACAGGCAGTGGAGGAGACAGAACACCTTATCGATATATGGAGAAGAGAAGGTGTTCAGTGGGACAGGCTTTACATGTACATTATTTACATACATATGTTGCCCCAATGCTATTGATGTGCACTGTTTTGGTATTCTTTATGCCTTTATGCATTATCACTGCAGTCAGTGATTTTCAAGGAAGGACGGATTTCTTCTATGTGAAAGCAAAACCTTTAATTATGAGCCCCGTCCCCGAACCAGCCCAGTCCTGGGTATGAAATCGTGTGCAAATCCCTTAGAAAAAAAGGTTCTTGGCTCCCAAAAAAAGGGTTAAACTTAGAACTCTTTCTGATAGAACCTTACAATAGATAGATCTCTCAGAGGGACAACTGAAGAACCCTTAAATTTAGGCATGTTTTGTATAAATTAGACATATATGAGGGTAAATTGGGGCGTGTCATATGCATATGAATTGGGGCTGGTGGGCGCAGCTTAGGTCCATTAAAGTTTCATGGATCAGAACCAGATTCGTTCATATATACGGATTTTGAATCTGCTCAAGTTTTTTGAGTAGGTGTTATTATATTTGATAGATGGATAAAAATTGTAATATTGTGTATTAAAAGTAGCACCTGGAAAAAAATATTGTAGGCTGTAGATATGAAATATGTCAAGAATTAATTCATAAATCACATTGAATCAAATTCGAATTGAATCATTTAAAAGATTCGAACGATTCTTACAGATAAAGGCTTTAAATTAGATGTGTTCTGTATTTAACGTGCATTTCACGATTGTAGAACATCTGAAGAGATGGCCCGGGTCAGTGGAACGTCCGCCGTAGTGTACAGTGCACGAGGGGACAGAGCGAATTGTTATGGCTCAATCTCCTGCACAGACACACAGCTAATCTGTATTAGCATTCCTCGTTGTGCCGTGTGTCGCCAATGTGAGAGAGATCAGTGTCGAGCTTTAGCTTGACAACTCTTCCGTTCCTGTCCACATCATCTAGGAGAGGATGTGTGCCAGAGGGAGTGTGTAGCCGTGCTGTGTGGAAATTTTCAATTAGGGAAGCATGACTGCAGCCTGCACATTGGAGTGACTGAGACTCGCTAACACCACTGCAACGCCAACACCAGTCTGGAATACACACACAGCACCAACACCAGCCTCAAAAACACACACAGCACCAACACCAGCCTCGAAAACACACACAGCACCAACAACAGCCTCGAAAACACACACAGCACC
>CM074995.1:1461991-1481802 GCA_037576825.1 Pangasius krempfi
CCAGACCTCCTCGACATCCCAACATCAGCGCCTGACCTCACTAATGCTCTTGTAGCTGAATGAACACAAATCCCCACGTCCACACTCCTTCAATATCTAGTGGAAAGCTTCCTTGAAGAGTGGAGCTCAGTATAACAGGAAAGAGGGGACTAAATCTGGAATGGGATGTTCCACAAGCACATGCGTGTGTGATGGTCAGGTGTCTATAAACCTTTAGTCGTACAGTGTAACTCATTATGGTCCATATCTTCTGTTTCGATTCCGCATCTGCTGCGACTTCTACTCCACATCTCTTCACTTCATGGAGCGTGACAGAAGACTGTGATCGGCTAAATGCTGAGTTTGACCGCTCTGAAAGCATCTACTTCTCCCTTGCAATCCTGGATACTTCACCTTTGGCCTAATTTACATAAAATCTGTATTTATGAGATTTGAATTATTTAGATTTTTAGGGATGTGATTTTTTTTAACGACTCAGAACCCTATAATTTTAACCCTGTAATTTTAGATGTACAGTATTTACTTTTTTAAGGCAAATCTTACACCTAGTGTAAGTTCAGAACAAAGACAATTCACTGAAAATTCATATTGAAATATGTTTCTCAGCTTTCTCAGCTGTTTCAAATCACCAGAACATCATTGAGGTTTCACAAAATTATGGAGTTTATCGTTCACATTTATTTTGCTTGTGAATTCTCTGGGATGAATTACAGGCCATTACTGTAAGTGGCAATTTGGACGGCTTTGTATCAATCGAGAAGCCTAATCCACTAATCACGCTACCTCTTATGCGACATAATGTCCGTAAGAACACATTGAAACAGATGGACAAATGGTTGAAAAGTCCGAGCATCATCCCAGACACCCTCAGGGTTAATGTGTGTAAATGTCATAAGTAATGATGTGCACTCCTCGTAGCTGAAGAAAGGTCAGAAGCGAGCTTGTGGCGTCTTGGCATGCGGTCAGAAATTCATTCCAGTCGCTCTGAGCTACACAGTGAAGTCGGTCAAGGTTAGAAATGTGGATGCAGATGAAGCCCGATCCAGCACTGGTATAAGTGTGTGCTTGACACACACGTACACACACACACACACACACACACACACACACACACACACCTTGCCTGCTGTGGGAAGTGCATTATTAACATTTTCATATACTGAGCACTATAAATAACTTAAAAAGGTTTGAGGACTTTATGAAGTCCAAAACTTATATCAATAATTACATAAAGAAAGTTCCTTGTATTCAGAGTCGTTGTTAAGCAGCTAGTGGATTTTATGTGTAGTGGATGAAGGAAATAGTTTTTTCTTTGCTGTCAAACCTAATGAGGAAACATAAAAGCAACAGACATTTAAAAATGTAAAAAAAAAAAGACTAATACAAGGATAAATGAATAATTATCACATTAATCACTGGTTTCATGTAACAAAATGGCTTCCACACTCATTACTCAGCAATATATTTATTTTTTTTATTTTTGCACGCCCACCTGTTACTTGTCCACAGAATTTAATGAAGCCACAAAATACTTAACTGAGGTTCTGAAATTGTAACATACTCCCAGGATCTAGATTATATCACGATTTTAATCGGCTATTTTGATTTGTCGGATGAATAAAATCATGCTGTCAGGAGTTGGTAGAGGAGGCGGATACAAGTGCGTTACAAGTGAAATCACACGAAACATAAAGACCATGAAACAAAACGAGGAGTGAGTTAATGACAAGCAAGTTAGCATCATGACCATGACAGGAATTAACAATAATAAACAACGACAAAACAAAAAAAAGACGACAAAAGACAAAAGCTAGACACCGTGTGCTGCACAAGACGTGACTTAAATGCTAGCTCTCATTAAACATAAACAGTCATGTGACATGAGTGTCATGATCATGTGATGTGCAGTGGCTGATGGGAGAAGTTGTCCTGCACCGTATTTGGTGCAGCCATGACACACGCCGATGCTTTTGTTAATTTGATGTGCTCTCCTGTAAAAAAAAAAAAGTTTGAACGATTACGCTTTAAGTTCATTTTTAATATTATCCATAAAAAAATGGATGCTTTCTCCTCCAAAGACCTTGCTGCAAAAAAACCCTTTTGTGCACTTTAAATGATGATCCTATTAATTAATTAAATACCTGTCTCTTTTTTATGTATGTGATATCGGCCTCGAATGGTAGTCCGTTGTTTTTTGAGAAAACAAATTTCAGCATGACATACTGTGGTTAGATCAAACTGTCCGACAGTGGCTCTGGATGTAACATTGCTCCTCACTGATGCAGCTGATATCACGCAAGTTTAACAGATGGGGTTAGACAAGCTCCGCCCCCGTGTGCTCAACTCTCACATCATTTTCGAACAGCTCGTAAGGCTGTAGTTCCAGTATGTCTGAGGTCTAAATAGTGATGTGTGTAATTTCAGTGTTAATTTCTCACTACACTGACAGCAGGTAAGCACCGCAGCCACTGAAAGATGTCCAGAGTAACTAACCGCCTCGTTTTTTTGAACCCACCCCTTCAATTTTCTTTACCTCCGCTGAATGAATGTAGTTTCTGTATCCGTCCTGATTCTGTATCAGATATCCTCAGCTCTAACACTCATTATACGGATGTTGGTAATGCGGATACCATCGTGTTGTAATAATTTCATCCAATTTCATGTTGAGGCCAAAGGCCATTGAGTGTGGATTTGGAATCGAATTCTTATAGGAGTCTCGGTACGCAATGATTTCCATTAAGACCTGACAGCATTTACAGCGAAACCTCAGTCGCAGCGCTTGTGTCTGTTCCCAGAGTGATATTGTGCGAGTTCCAGTGCTCTATAAATGTTTTAGAAATCTGAGAAAGATGAAAATAAAGGCTGTGCGTGGTCAGTGTTTAAATCTCCAACATACTCTGGTTTCATTCACACTACTTTAGAAAGAACACGATTCCAAAATTTTGCTTAACAGATGCTGTGAACTGTATTGCTTGATCTTTACATGAATGGGAGAAGAGCGAAGAACCACAATTATTACCACTTAAAGCTCGTAGGATATCAGCTCAAACTAAAGTTGTGATCAAGTTTGCATGAATAAGACTGTTATGGAGCATTACGTATACCTTACACAACTTTCTCAAAGTGTCAGGATGTGCAGTTAGTAGAAACATTACGGTAACAATCTCGGTCGGGCTTGTTTTCTCTTTTCGCTCTTCATGTAAAGGCGAAGCCACGTTGCACCTTTAATGTCATCTCATTAGTTTAATGTGTCGTTTATAGATTCTTCAGCAATGCTTTATAAAAGATTCATGCAGTGTTTATGAGTGTATAAAAGCTTAATGTATTTACCCTTCAGATAAAGTGTTACTGAGAAATCTTTACACCCGGAAATTCAGATGAGAAATAAATCCGTTTTATAAGAGCCTGATTTCTGATGGGAACTCAGGCGATAAAAATCACATAGTCATAGATGTTAAAGGAATAAATCGGAATAAAATGACTTGACAACTTAATGCATTATTAGTGACGTTAGCACTGACGCTGCTGAGTTCTGGATTCTGATTGGTCAGAAGGTGTTGATTCGTTTTCTAACAGCAGGTCTGATAGAAGTGCAGCTGCAAATCACAGGTGTGTATTAATATTAGTGCACTCGTTTTAATACGTTAGCGTTTCTGTAGTAACAGCTCATTCCCAGGGACTTGTACAGCGCACGCTCCATGTAGACCGAGTAACAACGTGTAATCGTCGATAGAGTATGGTGAAGTTTTCTGTAAGAAGATATTTATTTACCATTAATGGAAGGAGTCTCCAGTGTCAGCGCTGTGTAACAGGAAGAGGTAAAGATGTAACTTTACTTTTTTTTTTTTTTTTTTTAAATCTTCAGGACAGTGGAGTTAAAATGGTAACGTGACAAGCTGCGATTTTTTTTTAATCTTATTAAAAAAAGAGTCTGGTGCGGGAACGACTGTTTACAGCTGTTTATCGATGTAGTCGGTAACTTGTTTCGTGGTCGTTCCACAACATTAAATGTTACTATAAATGGATAAAAAATGTACTAGTGGTCAAACTGCTGTGGTGTAAGAGGGGTAAAGCACTCTGGGACATGCCGTTATTGGAAAATAATCCACCTCGGGGTGGATGAATGCTGTTTCAGTAATCCGTAATCTCAGTATGGTTTTGTATTTCTCATCCAGATGTGGGTGAAAGGTAGAACTTGCACTGTTCCTAGAAAGATAGAATCCAGTTTCCTTAAACAGAGGAGTGTGTATGACTTAGTGAAATGAAACTGAAGATGAAGGAGAGGTCTTTCATTTTGCCTCGAGTGCACAGAGAATACTTCACACAAACACGCTAATGATGTTTAACCACAAATGAAAGCATGGCGTCACCAATTAATGTTCTCATTTGCATACATTTCCTTAATTACTAACATCAGCACATTTGGTTGACGCACATCTTCCTTTAACGTGTGTGATCAGCTCAAGCATAACCGAACGGACAACACGACACGCTGATCTGCTGGGTTTTTTTATAAATCTGTTGAGCAGCATTACGTAGCCTGTTGCGAAAGAAACCGTTTTCGTCCAGAGTGGGAGGAGGAAAAAAAAGTTCGCTCTCTCTCTCTCTCTCTCTCTCTCTCTTTCAGATGTGGGTGAATAATTGTATGCTAACAAGCACAGTCAGACTCAGACAGAAAGCGACCAAAAAAAAAAAAGAAAGAGGAGAGAGGAAAGAGGAAAGACACATTTGTACACCAGCTCGGGCCCACGTCTCTAACGGTAACCATGGAAATAATTACAGAGCAGACGCAGAGAAAAAGAGAGAGGAAGAGTCAAAGAGGAGGAGTGAGAGAATGAGAAGCTGGAGGATAGTGACTGGAGGAAGTAAAATTACTCTTAATGTGCCTCTGGATGTTAGGCGAAGTTTTTTTTTTTTTTTCTTTTCAAGTAGACTGCTGTGTAATAATAATTTTACTCTGATAGAGACACGACTGTAGAATACATTTTCAAATACATCCCAATACATCATATCATCATATATCTCAGTTATTAGTAATAAAAAAATATTTATAGACTGAAACCTCAGAGGTGTGTGTGTGTGTGTGTGTGTGTGTGTGTGTGTGTGTGTGTGTGTGTGAGCAGGAAGGAGATTAAGCCGACTTTTGTTCAGTTTTTACAAATAATACACATTTTAACACCTTATTGATCCTCATCACTGTTACTTTCATTTTTTAAATATAGAAATTTTTATTATTATTATTATTATCATTATTATTATTATTATTATTGTTACAGAAATGAGCCAAGCCTGTAAAGTTTTTCAGAGGCACACTGTAGGTCAAATTCAGTCTTCTTCTTTTTTTTTTTTTTTTATTACAATATGAACAGAAAAAAAATCACATTAGTGACGAGTGCAAATGTGACCTGAGTCTGAAAAGGCAGATCCGAATGATTCCTTCTCGACATTAATGGTAATCAAACTAAGGATGAGTTTAACGTTTAACGTTTAAGATGTTACGGCATTTAAACAAGCACTGTGTCTCTGTGCTCAGTGCTCGCAGAAGTGAACTGCTCTCTCTCTCTCTCTCTCTGTCTCTCTCTCTCTCTCTCTCTCTCTCTCTCATTTTTCAGGTGCTTACCCATTAGTCTGGTTCCTGAGTCCGAATCAGAGTGAAATTGATACTTTTGTCTTCTTTGTTGTTTGGTTTGTTTTCTCAGTGCGCATCATTAAACGAACCAAAAAGTGAAAAAACAATCTTGGCTGAGGAGAGTCGCACATGTAAAAAGTAAACAAACCTTTGCCAAGTGTGTGTAGAAATCATAAAAATCACCTGAGCATGCAGAACATGTAGCTGCACTCAGTAATTATAGAAATTACTGGTTTTGTGTACCGCATGCGTCATTTATTTACACTTTTTTGTTTGTCAGTCCAAAATCCCCAGAACACATGGCATTTCTGCAGCACTTACTGTAGCGTGTTTGGTTCAACTTCCTGTATTTGGGCCGAATCAGGATCGAATCACTTCAGTCAAACCGTGATTTTATGAGGACGAGTAAATGAGCATGGTATTGGACAGATACCAGTATCAGTACATCCCTAAACCAAACTGAGATATTAATCTCAAACAACTGCTAAGCAGCTACTCTTTGTAAACAAATCGTCTTATTTAAAGTAATTTTACTTTGTGGTTCTGCGATATTAACAGAAATTACACACATCTAAAAGGATGAACCACGTTAAAAAAAAAGAATAAAACCGAAGAGAAAATCAGATCCACGCAGAAAATGGGAAGTGTTGCAGCGTGAGTGTGGTTGTTTCATCACCGCATGCATTTCAGCGTCTGTCCGATCTGCCTGGCTGTCTCCTCCGCGTGGACGTGGCTTTGCAGTTGTCATGGCGACTCAAGGTCCCTCCAGCACGCCGGTCACTTAAACACTAGTGCTTTCGTTAGCACTCGATTAAATCGAAACCATCAGAGGGTTTTGAGAAAGAAGGCATGTAGTTTAAGGCACTTGTTTTTATCAGAGAGTTGGTTTGATCGCTTCATAACGAGCGAAAAAAAAAACAGCTTGCTGGTGTGGCGGGGCTTTCTGTGAAAGTGCTGGTCATGTGTTTTGTAGAGCAAATGGGAAGAAAAGCACTGGGTTGTTGGTCTGTTTGTGTGTGTGTGTGTGTGTGTGTGTGTGTGTGTGTGTGTGTGTGCGCGTGATTGTGTTGTTACTCGCATTCCTCCCACACATAACCTGCCTCTGTGAACCTCTTCTTCTAATGCCTGCGAGCATTTTCACACAGGAACTGTGTGTGTGTGTGTGTGTAGAGAGAGAGAGGTAGAGCGAGAAATAGAGAGATCAAGAAAGAGAGAGAGAGAGAGAGAGAGAGAGAAGGTTAGAATTTAATTGAATTGCACTGAAAGATAGAGTGAAACAGAGAGTGAGAAAGTGAGAGAGAAAGATATAGAGACAGAAATTGAGAGAGAGAGACAGAAAGAGACAGAGAGAGAGTCAGAGAGAGAACAAGTGAGATGATACAGAGAGACAGAGACAACAGAAAGAGAGACAGCAAGAGAGAAAGAGACAGAGAAAGACAGACATGCATAAGAGACAGAGACAGAGGGATGGTGAGAGATAAAGATGAATGTAAGAGAGAGAGAGAGATGGGGAGAGAGAGACAGAGATAAATGTAAGAGAGAGAGAGGGAGAGGGATGGGAGAGAGACAGATAAATGTGAGAGAGAGACAGAGAGAGACAGAGATAAATGTGTGAGAGATAGAGAGATAGATAGGAGAGAGAGATAAATGTAAGAGAGAGAGAGATAGATAGGAGAGAGACAGATAAATGTGAGAGAGGGAGATGGGAGAGAGACAGAGATAAATGTAAGAGAGAGAGAGAGATGGGGAGAGAGGGAGACAGATAAATATAAGAGAAAGAGATGGGAGAGAGAGATAAATGTGAGAGAGAGAGAGAGATGGGAGAGAGACAGAGATAAACGTGAGAGAGAGATAGAGAGAGAGAGATAGGAGATAGACAGATAAATGTAAGAGAGAGAGAGATGGGAGAGAGACAGATAAATGTGAGAGAGAGAGATGGGAGAGAGACAGATAAATGTAAGAGAGAGAGAGAGAGAGATGGGAGAAAGACAGATAAATGTAAGAGAGAGAGAGAAAGATAGGAGAGAGACAGATAAATATAAGAGACAGACAGAAAGATAGGAGAGAGACAGATAAATGTAAGAGAGAGAGAGAGATAGGAGGGAGACAGATAAATGTAAGAGAGAGAGAGAGATAGGAGAGAGACAGATAAATGTGTGAGAGAGAGAAAGATAGGAGAGAGACAGATAAATGTAAGAGAGAGAGAGAGATGGGAGAGAGACAGATAAATGTGTGAGAGAGAGAAAGATAGGAGAGAGACAGATAAATGTAAGAGAGAGAGAGAGAGATGGGAGAGAGACAGATAAATGTAAGAGAGAGAGAGATGGGGAGAGAGAGATAAGTGTGTGTGTGAGAGAGAGAGAGAGAGAGAGAGAGCGAGCGAGAGAGAGAGATAGAGTGTCACCTCAGGCTTCATCTCAAGTCCCCTCCATCCCTCCATCCTATCTCCCCACCCACCCTCTGCCCCTCTCTCTCTCTTTTTCTCATACGGAGAGCGAGAGGAGAGACGACTTTCCGTGCATACCTGAACAATCCGAGCCTTAACACACACCCGGGAAGCGCTCGCTGCCGTTTATTATTCCGTGCTGTGCGTGAAGGCATGAAGGAGCCGCAGCCTCGCGCACTCGCAGCCACAGTCTCGTGAGGACGGAAAGCTCTCGACGCCAGATTTGGAACCACTCCGGGTTTGTTCTTCCTGCACTCGTCTGCTCCTGTGTTACTCTTCTTATATCGCACGAGAGAATCGTGAGAATCAGAGTGACATCCTGCGCTGGCCTCGGAACGCTTTGGGGATATTTTTTTTCCCTTTCTCATTCCCGGGAGCAGCTTGCGCTCGGACCCGCTGTGCCTCGTGTTCTCTCTGACTGACATCCACACAGAAGCGTGTGCACATCGGCTCAAGTTTTAACGCTGCCTTCACGCGCTTGATCCTATTTCTCTACATAATTCCACGAGATCCTCTGCATTCACGTACACTGCTTATAACTGTAATAACGCTAATAACGCTAGCCTAATCATGTTTGCAGCATACTAAACGTTCACCGTTCCTTCGCAATAATGAAACCGTAAAGGTTAGCGACGGATTATTACAAGTTTGCCGTTTTTACGGAATAACTCCACATCTACGATACGTTCTTGTTGATCTCCGAGAGACTTCAAGAGACAAGTGACGCAACGCTGACGTTTCACAACATGGCGAAACTCGTAGAAGTTCAGTTAGCGATCGATGCTAACCTTAATTGCATAGTATTATCAGCCATACGAAGTCTTTTCTTAGTCATTTTCTAACACTTCTGAGGGAAATGTTGATATTCTGGACAGTTTTGTCTTATCTCTTCTGTCGCTGTGCCTTTACATTGTTCATACAAATATTCAGTTAGCAAAATCGTCAGTCTCAGTCGCTACCTAGCTCACGCTTGGCATCCATATTCCCCAGTTTCCTAGCAACAGAGTTCATACCTGTGTTAACGTGTGTTCGCCTTTATTTGCAAAAACCACTAATTTAAACCATCACGGTCATTTTTAACGCAGTAATTATAATTACAGCTTGGGGAAGTTCGACTCAGGTTGAAGCTAACCTGGTTTTCAGAATTCCTACAGAAGTTTTATTTTTAGTTGGATACATTACGAAAATCCATTAAGAACTGTTTTGAAAATACCAAGTAGTGTTAAGACAGACTTTTTTAATAGATTCGAAGCTTAACCATGAGAGAATCTGATCAAAAATTGGGCAGAAGGGATGCGGCGCAGCTGGAGGACTGCCGGAGAGCTTGCGGGCGGGAAAGCAGGACAGGGTCGAGCGCGAGAGAAACGGAAGACGGAATATGGAGGACTGAGGCGCACTTCCGCTAAAATTTACAACTTTCAATATCAGAAATAATATCTTTTTTTTTTTAAATATATGACGCACTTACTTGTTTGCATTTTCTATAATGTTAAGCTGTAACATAAACATATAGCACTTAAGCGAGCTCCTACGGTTACGTTCTTGTAGTTAACATACTCTTTCATGCTTAAGTAGTTAGCATACGCTTACACTCTTATGTACTTTGGGATACTCTTACACTCTTATGTTGTTAGCATACTCTTATAGTCTTGTGTATTTAGCAAACAATTACACTCTTATGTAGTTAGCATACTCTCACACTCTTATGTATTTAGCATACCCTTATACTCTTATGTACTTCGGGATACTCTTACACTCTTATGTTGTTAGCATACTCTTATATTCTTGTGTAGTTAGCATACAATTGCCGTTAGCATACTCTTACATACTCTTACAATCGTATGTAGTTAGCATACTCTTACATTCTTATGTAGTTAGCATACTTTTACACTCTTATGTATTTAGCATACCCTTATACTCTTATGTAGTTAGCATACTCTTGATATAATTAGCATACATAGCCTAACCCTATGTACTCTTTCTACATGTAGAATAAGCTTTAGCCTTACCGAATATGTAAAGTTTATGTACTTATAAAATGAACTTACATTTAAAGTCATAGGCTCAGTTTCATTGAGAAGTTTAGCTGCTTTGTTTACAGTTCAAAGACCTGGACATTTTAACTAGCTAGATCTTGACTTAGCATTAGCGCATTAACATTAGTGTATGACGTAGCTAGCTCTTGAGGTAGCACTCAATGAGACTTGTTTAATGGATGAATATATTGTTGTCTGTGACAATACAGTGCGTAATTAAGCATTTATTAAGCATTTAGTGTCTTATTTATTTCAACTGTTTCAAGTGCATGGCTGCATAGAAACAGACACAAACGCTAACTGATCACAGTCGAACATGACGAACAGATCTCGCGGAGCGTTAAGCGTACTGAAGGAATGTAACTGGAATCAAAACTCAAACCGTGTCAGAGTTCAAGACATCAAGACACCTGGAGTAAAAACTCACAACAGTGCTTTGTGGCACGTAACTGCTTTTCCATCCAGCGTGCAGGATCCGAGGACGACCGAAGGAATCGTTTACAAGGACTGAGGAATTCCATTACTTCAGCAAGATTTCTGCTGTAGGTAGGAATCAAACGCCTTTTTTTTTCAGATGATGTGACGACTTGACCAGCGATCCAGATTATCTGATTTTTATGATTTCTATAAACTACATTTGTTCTGATCACAAAGTTTCATAATGCTGAGATCTAAAGAAAGCTTGGAGTCCAATAATTACTGAGGTAAAGGTTTTAAAATGGAAACGGATTAAAAAAACTTCTGCATATGATGACGTGGCATATTTAATTAACGTTTATGGAAGGAGTCTCCAGTGTCAGTACTCTGTAACTTTAGGAAAGAGGAGTTTACGCTTTGTGGTTTCTCGGTAAAATGAGGAAGCTGCGTTTTCTTTTCTCCCTATAATATAAGTACCACACAGGTACATATTTACTTATAACAGTGCATATAAAGCTTGGACAATCTGAGTAGCTAGCTTTGCTAATTGTTTCGTATATGTCGTAGCTCCTAGATTTCATAAAACTCAGAAAAATCCAGTAGAGTAACAGTAGACGGAAGATAAAACAGGAGGACTAACCTGCTGTCCCTAATGGAGTATAGAGAATATTTTAGGATTTTCCTGATGTTGCTAAAAAAGCGCTGAACCTAATAAAAACGGACGGAAATTGATTTAATCGAAACATTAAATTTTCCTGATTATCCTAATTACACGGCACCCAACGAACACCACGGATAAACTTTTCCAAAGATCCAAAGACGCTTAATAAATATTATAGCAACCCTACAACACTCCATCTACCTCTTCTGTCCTTCTCTCTTTTTCTCTTTCTCTCTCTCTCTCTCTCTCTCTCTGTCTCTTTCCCTGTAAAGGAGTAAGCTGGGAGCCGTTACCGCCCACACACTTCAGCTTCAGCTTGCAGCCTAATAGCAGATTTACATTGAGAATGAAAAAGTGTGCGTGCACACACACACACACACATACACACACACACACACACACACACAGACACACTTCCTCCCACTCCTCTCCTCTCGAACACATGCGCATACTCTCACTCTTCTTCTGTACAAGAGCACTCCGGTGTGCAGCATTAAACACACACACACACAGACACACACACACTGCTATCAATAGATTTATCTTTCCTGGGACATTGTTCACATTGTTATCTCGTTATGTTGTTTACACCGCTGAAACGGATACACAAAGCGTGCGGCATCGCTTATTTGATAACGATCATGACCGCACGGAGCCACAAGCTTTCACAGATAATGACGAAGCTCTAAAGTAACATCACCAGCACAATGCCGGTTAGTTATAAAGGCTTTAATACCTTTCTCTGTTGTTTTTTAAAATGAGATTTCGATGCTTCTTGATTCTGTTCTGTCGCCGTAAGTCAAATGTGAGGTACCGGGGAAAACGTTGCCATGGCAACCCAATAACGAGGCTGGATTTGGATGGGTATCAGAAGGGACTTGAGTGAGAAATTGAAATAAATAGATCTGCCGAGCGCTTTTATTTTTGCCAAACTGTTTAATGGCGTGATTAAAATTTAATGATTAAATACAGCGATTGTTATCGTTATTATCACGTCGAATCATGAGCTTGATGTGACTTCCTGACATAAGATGGCACAGAATGGACATTAAGTGTGTGTGTGTGTGTGTGTGTGAGAGAGAGAGAGAGACAGAGAAAGAGAGAGAGTGATGTGCATCTAAATATGTAAATATGTAAATTCCTGTGCTCCTAGTAGGTGATTACAATTATCTAATTTGTGAACAACTCCTACTACTCATTGTCGTCAATATATCAAATATTTCCCACTGGCCCGAGCAGTTCTTAGAGGATAATTTCACAAAACACTAATCAAATTCGATGTTTCCATGAGTGCTCGCAATTATAATAGAATGAGGCATTACTTTTTGGTAATAGTGGGTTAAGTGGTGCGAGGCACAGAAAAGAAAGAACAGAAAAGAAAGAAAGCATCTAGCTGAAGAATCCTCTCATCCCTGCCACTCAGCTAAAAAGAACGTAATAATACTGGTGCTAATGTTGGTATCAAATCTTACAAAAATAACCTGGTTAAGTGATTGTTCGTCTCTAATTTATAAATGAGACTCCAACTGAGACGTGGAAGAGGAAGGAAAGAAATGACTACATATATTCATCTGTTACCAAGTGGTACAATGGTGAAAAGCTCACCACTAAATGACAGTCGCAAGTGTGTTGTTGGCAAATCGTTGTGGTATAAAAGGAATAAAGCACTTTGAGACATGATGTTTTAGGAGAGTAATCCACTTCGGGGTTGTAACGATAACTCTGCTTCATCACAGCACTGCATCATGGATTATTTTGCTAAAACAGCAGGTTCCAGAGTGTTTAATTCCCCTCATGCCACAGCGATCTGCCAGTAAATGCAATTTTATGTTTATTAAAAAACAAAACTTTTTATCTGTTTACAGCTTTAACCCTAGACATCATATGTTTAATGTCATGGAACGTCTGTGAGACAAGTTAGATCCTGTTCTCACTTACGCCACAGCAGATATAAGCACTTGCCCCCTCACTCTTTTTCCTTTGTGAGGTTAATAAGACTAAAAGAAAAATGCAGCTTGTCATGTTACAGAGAAACTGCATGAAGAAAGAAGCATAAACTCCTCTGTCCTGAAGGTGTCTGTAAAAGATTCAACCTTCAGCTTTATGTCTGACGGCTACAAAAGCTCTGACGCTGGAGACTTAAATAAACGTCATCGTACAGAAAACGTCATCATATCAACGATTGTATGGTTTTTTTTTTTCTTTGCGACATGTTTTATCCTTTTATTATTAGCCTTAGATTTTTATAGACTATCCACCATGTAAGTCCCTGTGAATGAGCTGTTACTATAGAAACAAGTACAAGCAGTTCTTGGATTTGAAACCACAACCTAAGTCTAAAATAAACACACGCGCAAAAAAAAAAAAGAGTGAAATTAACATGGAGAGCCACAGTTGTGTATTTCTTCTCTGTCTATAGAGGTTAATGGCAAGTCGTTTAAATTCTTGTGGATTCAGAGTAGTGCTTCATTCAGGGCATGAGGTATTGTTGTTGTGGACTGCCTACTTTGTGTGGGCCGAGTGTGGAAGGGTAAGGCCACCCAGAGATTTGTCCTGATTCATGCATGTCTTCTCCACCTGCTTTGGTACATAGAAGACCTCAGGCTCTCTGTTCCCGAGACTGACTGCTGCTTTAGTTCTGGCCCAACTACTCTACAAATCCCAGCATTTTACAGCTACCCCCACCACCCACCGCCCCCCCACCCAAAAAACAAAAACAAAAAAACAATAACGAAACTATTGTGCTTGTCTTGAGCTATTAGATACTAATATTAGCCAACATTCTCTCCAGGGACTAACTTTATTGTGGTGCTTAAATCTTCAGACCATTGGGTCGTTGAGCATTATAAAAGCTGACTGCTTAATTAAGGCTAGATTAGAAGGACTGCGTGCAAGCTTTAATCCTAGCTATTAAGATAAATATAATTTTCTGCATTTTTACCCCATTTTCTACCAATTTAGTCTCTCTCCCACTTGCTCGTTCTCAAATTAGGGATGGTTAAGGCTAAGATGTGCTTCCTTTGAGACACTGAAAGACATGTAGAACAAGACTTCTTGGTTTCAATCCTCCTGAGGAAAAATCTTGAGGTCGAAGAGTATGTAAAGATTGACAGTTTGATTTTGTTTTTGTAAGAAGGTTCTTTCTCGTTAACGTAAAGCCAGACCCCTAGCTTTGCTTGAAGGTGTGGTATGTTGCACTAAAAAACGTCTACTTTGACAGAAACTGTCTACTTTGACATTTGAGAGACATGGCTAATATTTTAAAAAATTCGTTTTGATTCCACTGACTGTATCTTGCTGTGAAATGCTTGTGTCCATTGCAGTGTACAGATTTTCCTGTCTCACTGCAAATGAACACAGAACTGTGGAGAGCCAGTCAAACTGCAGCCTTCGAGATCCTGAAGCCTGTGGCCAGAAAAGTGTACAAAAGATTTCAGACCCTCCTTAACCCCTAGGCTTAGCTTCTGAGGCTAAGAAAACCCCAAATAAAACATGTCACTTAAAAACAATAGCATAGTATCCACAGACCTAATGATATGCTTGACATGAAACCTGAAAAGCCGATGTGAAGGCTAGCACACACAAGTGCTGTGAATGCACTGTGACAGGGTAGCTAAACACGCTTGAAGGAGAGTGCTTCATTCCCTATTACATATACTTAAGCTAAGAAAGGGGACAGGAACATCTTTTAAAACTCCCGGCCACAGATAACTGTCACATCATCAGGATTCAAATGCGAGGGCAAATTTCACCTTGGTTATGATGTTGGAGAAGACAAAATCACACAGCATTAAAGAAGTCTTCGGTTGTGAGTTCTTAAACCGTATAATGCGACATTTAGGGCCACTGCAGCTGAATTTTTTTAATTGAACTCTCAGAGTGAGTTTAAAGCCACTAACAGGGGGTTAGCTGAAAAGATACCACGCATGCTAATGGACAGAAAACTAGCCTTATCACCTCAGGTTCCTCTTCTTCACATTCTAACATGTTTTCAGTTATAAAGTTTGTACATTGGGCTTGTTTGTGTTTATGTGAGCTGATTTCCAGAGCACGCTGACTGATGACATAAGCAGGACATTTTTTTTTTCTATCAATACAGGATCTTCATGGTATAATCTGACGGAGAACACGTTATCGCACATCTGTTACAGAATTCAGTCAGGATTTTATTGGGATCTTGTACAGTGTGACAAGTAATGATCCCACAGTCTAAAACCGGCTTTGCCCATTTCTCACAAAGTCATTTATCCAGGCCGTGCTCTGCTCGCTTCCAATCTGCTCTCGCAGAGACGTCTTTCTGTGAAACGCCTGGACAGACTCATCATTATGCTCAGGTCAGTGCTCTCATATGGCTCCGAGCACACAGTTAGAGAGCGTCTAGTATCATAAACTCATCCGCGACGGTTATCCATCTCACCAGAACACCGAGTGAGCCGAGAGCTGCTTTAACACCAGCACCACTGCACCGCAGAAACATCGGGGACTTTAAAGTCCACATGCAACGGCTTCTTAGCTGTGATCTGATTCCGTATGCTGGCGTATTCCCTTCTGAAACAGGAAGTCAGTGTGTCAGCGGGTCGAAGTGCTTGACCGACTTACACAGCAGCCAGCAGCGTTCAAGATATGTCACAATCTAAACAAACCTTAGTGGGCTAGCTAAATTTGGAGAATACGACGATTTTAGCTACAATAATTTACTTATTCTTACTGTGTATAAAGACAGAAAGCACTTCCAAAAAAGTTCTTGGCTATCGTTTTCCAAACCTGTTCAGTTATGAAAGGAAGTTATATTATACTTACTGTATAATATGCAAGTAAGTTGTGTTTTTAATTAGCGTTTATAATTAGTGCTGAATTCAAGGCCATGCACATGTATACGCTGCATGACTCACTGTTTCCTTTAATTATGAATTTCTGTGTATATTCTTAATAGACATATTATTTTTTTTTTCTACACTGTGTCTGGTAATAAATAAAATGACCACCTGTTTGAGACATAAGACACGATTTTACTGCTCAATATTATTACATTATACACATTTCAGAGTATACCATTAATAATAATAATAATAATGCATCTTGTGTAAAGCGGTAATGTATCATAGTATTTACTTATTACATAATTACAGAGATTAAAGTTCTGTCATGTATGATTTGTAAGAGAAACTAGTGGTAAGGGTTCTACTTGCAAGCACTCGACAAAACAAAGAAAAGACCTGTTTAGGGTGTCAGAGCCTTTTTTCCTAAGTTTCTCCAATTGGTTGAGTGTAAGTTAAATGTATAATTGTATAATTGTAGTGTTTATTTGATACAATAATTATTGTGTACATGGCAAAACCCCATTGACGAATTAACACATAGAGTGTTGACGTAACTCTTTCAGTTAGTTCATTGGTGTCCATTTGGACAAAAACAGTATACACACTGTAGGTGTTAATTCACTGGGACTGAAGATTTTGCTGTGTATTCTTTGGAAGGGTGTCAATAATTTTGAAGCGGACCATTTCTGATTCGTTGGATAGCAGATAGTTTTGGAGTTTTAGCGAAAAATGTTATCAGCTGAAACTAAATGAAAACTTTTTCCACCTTCCTGCTTGTTCATTTGTCACATTTTGAGCCGTGGCATAGCATGACAGCAGATGAAAAAAGAAACACAAAACAGATCTGATGCCTAAAACCAAAGCAGTGCACAACGCTGATGACACTCAGTGTAAGATGGCACTTGAACTCAGGGCGAGGTAGTTATCTGGATAAGAAGTAAGGGATTCATGCGAAATCTGTAGGAACCATTCTGCGGAGCACATTCCCCAAAATTAAGACTGAGGAATGAGGAATGTACCAAGACACTTGATGTTGAGGTTCAGTCTTTGGTACCAGGATTCATACACACTTGACACACTTCTCTGAGTACCTTCTGTGTATCGTCACATTGTTATTCACCACCGGATGTATTCAGAGTTAAGTATTTACACAGGGAAAGTTATGTGTATTCAGAGTCGGGTTACGCGCCTGCTTAAGTGGATTTTCTGGGCTGCCCGTTCAGATTAAGCGAGTCACCCGTGTGTGGTTAGCGGCTCACCAAGTTGCCAGATTTTTCTTGAGTAAATAGTGTCTAGACCACCGCCTTTAAACACAAGCACTTGCATGCAGACTGAAGAAGGACATAGTATGTTTTCCCCTTCACTATTAAATGTAATACATTGTAGAATCAAAGCTAGAGACAATTTAAACATAAAAATAAAAATTAATATTATCATGGACTTTAAAGTGATAATATGATTCATTCATTCATTAATTGTTTCATATTTATGTATTTAAGTTTGGCCTTGAATTGCCAAAACATCATTTTAATTGTAATATATTACCCATTTCTAGTTAAATGATTGATTCTAAATATTCATCTCATTGACTTTCAACCTGTATTGACGCGTTGCTGTTAACTAGCTGGCTAGCTGCTTGGAATGACAGAAGGACATGTGGGTGTTTCTTATTTGCATATTTATGCATAATCATTAGATCCCAGTATTTTTAATGAGGTTAAAGGGGTAGAAATGTTGTGAGGCCAGTTTTGGTCATTAAACAATTTATTATTCAACATAAAGTTTTAATAGCTTAATAGTTTTGACAATCTTACACAGAAATACACATTTACGCGTTCTTTGAAGACATACAAAGAAGATAGCTAAGTAATAACATCTTTCATTGGTCTGTAATCCCGTGAAATGGAACAGGTTTGGTTTGTGTTCTGTCGTCATGTCTGAGATGCTCACAAAAGGGAATGAAAACATTGTGAATGAGAATGGAAGTGCAAAGACAGGAGAAAAAGATCCAAAAAGCAAAAAGCGAGAGAGCGAGAGCGAGGCTGGAGATGAGAGACTAGGCTGTAGAGGAGAGGTGGATAAATGCACTATTTGAATTATGTAAAAGAGGTGCGTGGGTGATCGAGAACAAACTGTGTGTATGTGTTAAAGAGGCAGAAAACAGCAGGGAGAGCAGGAAAGAGAGGAAGATGAGGGAGGGAAAGAAGGTGACAGCGAGAGACGGAGAGAGTGATAGCTTGCAGAGGCAGTGGACATTTACAGTTGTATTTATGTAAGGGTTAGCATTGATCTGCTGCTGCATGATAACACTGAAGAAAAAGCAGAATGCTGTTGGTGGTGTTTTTTTTTCTTTTCCTTTCTGCTCTTTCACTCCATCCTGCCTGCTGGATCTCGCCCAGGCTTCTGACGCCTCCTCACCCGATACGCCGTCCATTCATTTGTTTCTGCTGAACCGGCTTGTGTCCACATTCATCACACACACACAAACACACACACTGGAAGCAGATGCGCGCCCAAGGACGCCGTTTGATACATGCTCTGTTTGCCAGCACGGCCTCTCGCCTCTCGCTCTCATGACTACAGCTTCATTTCTTCTTCGGCATATCTGCTGAAGCTTCTTTTTTGTGTTGGCCTTCGTTCTTTTATTGTGTGTTCTTTGCGAAGATGGTGATGGGTAGATTCATGTGTATCATGCTGAAACCATCAGGAATTGGTGTGGACAAAAGCAAGCAAGCAGTGTCGCATGGTTACAAAAAGTCAAGGCTCACAGAAATTGTGTCCAGAAATCCAAGCCATTGAGTTCGAGCTGAGTCCAGAGTCACAAGCCATAGAGCCCAGGTCCATTCCAGTATCCTGTAGTGTAGTGTCCCTGTTCAGGCCAGAGAGTCGGAGTCCAGAATCCCATACCATAGAGTCCAAGTTGAGTCCAGAGTTCCAAGCCAGAGAGTTGAATCCAGAACCCCAAGCCGTAGAGCCCAAGTTCAGTCCAGTGGTGCAAGCTGTAGCTGACTCTAAAGCTGTAGAGTCCAAGCTGAGTCCAGAATCGCAAGCTGTAAAGACCGAGTTGTATAAAACCCCAGCACCTTTTATTCTCTGGTTTGTTTAATTGCAGCTAACAGAACTCTTTATGTATTGTTCCTAAAGTTTGTGAAAGACAGCAGTCTAATTTACTCCAGAGTCCAAAGCTTGGGATTCTGGATTCAACTTGGGTTTGGGATTCTGGATTCTGGAAGCTGGAACAGTATAAGGAATGCTAGTATTCACTTCACAATCAGTCAGTTTAAGAGGCTGTTGTGTTTTGAGAGCATATTTTAATCTTAAAAATTGGAAACAGCATAAAGTTTTGGGTGATTTTTTACTCTTGTATGAAAACATTTTTCAATCAGTCATTCAATCATTTAAAATCTTTTTTATTTAGTCAGACCACACATGCAGCCTAAATTGTTTTGGTATGAAAATAAAGTGAGGCTTATATATATATGAGTACTTGTGATGTTATTAAGCTAGATTGCTAGGTTAGATGGGCTCTATGTTTTTATATACACAATATGACCAAAAGTTTTTGGACACCTGAGCATCACACCCATATGTGGTTCTTAAACAAATTGTTGCCACAAAGTTGGACGCACACAATTGTATAGAGTGTCTTATTTTAATGCGGTAGCATTACAGTTTCCCTTCACTGGAACTAAGAGGCCCAAACCTGTTCCAGCATGACGATGCTGCTGTGCACAAAGCGAGCTCCATGAAGACATGGTGTGTGAAGGTTGGAGCGGAAGAACTCGAGTGTCCTGCACAGAGC